>JAXGGA010005821.1:0-74905 GCA_038373865.1 Uloborus plumipes
CTGAAAGCACTGTGCTAAGGAGAAAACTATCGCCACATGAAAAATGTTGCATCATTGTCTATGTTTATTCAAAGTAGGAGAATTCATTAAAAAAAAACTGTATATCAACAGCGAGGATTATTATTACTGTTAATAAAATTATTCATCATAGTTTCCTAGTGAAAGTATAATTTAAAGAATAATATCTTAAAAATATTTTTCAGCCGATTAATCGGCCCGATTTTGCCGATTATTAATAATCGGCAAAGTGGCCGATTATGGCCGATTAATCGGTGCATCCCTAGTAGTTTTTTCCTTTTATGGGTAAACGGGTCCCCTCACTAAACTGTCGTATACTAAGCACAAAATTCGTATCTGCACTTTTTAACATAATTGAGTTATCGCCACCAGGTGGCTCTTGGTGACGTATTTTACCAAAATACAAAACTATATGGTCATTTGAGAGCGGGAATTATTTTTTAAAAACATCTGAAAAAGTTTCTTCTGAATCAAATGTATGGTGGCGCAAAACTTTAAAGAGTTATCTCAGTTTGAGCTCCACTGCAAATACAGTGAATTCTCACTTATACACCGAGTCATTTATGCGCCTTTTTCACTTATACGACGATTTTAAATGGTCCCAGCACATCCCATGGTAAAATAATGATAATTTCATTCGTTTATGCGTCGCTCTAAAGATAAATATTTCACTTATGCACCGAATTTTTCGAAAAATGTAAGCAATTTAATTTATTTTCTTAAAAAATGAGCATGTTTCTTCACTTTCCTCTTTAACCCCTCTCTTTTATTGCTCACGGAAGGCATTTTATCCACGTGAGCTAGAGTTCGGAAAGGGACAATTATCTATTATCGATCGTTTTAAAGTGAATAGTTTGTAATTAGGGTATGCTACAATGTTTGTTTTCTCCTTATCATTGCAGTTAGCTTACAGTAGTTGCCAAACCGTAGAAATATGACCATTTTCTATAGAAACATTCTTATTCATTCTTTCATTAAAACTTATGTTGCATTTCAGACCTTTAAATAGGCTTGTTAACTTATGCGCCTTTTTCTGTTGGTCTCTGGGGTCGGCGCATAAGTGAGAGTGCACTGTACCACCAAGGCTACACTAGATAGCGTTTTATACAGGCTTCTTCATTACTCAAAACATCAATGGTAAAGATTTGCCCGCTAGAGAGCGCTGAACAACGACCTCCCAAATGTTTGTTTACATTTATTAGCATGTTGTTTCCGCTGTAAAAAGTGACGTTTATCCTATCTTTTAGGGTTAAAAAATATTGATGTAGTTAACTGAAGTGGAGTACAGAGTGAATTGATGCCGAAGGCCCTCTTAGTACTGCTTTTTAGGGGAAATAAATTCCCTTTTCAGGTAAAGTTGGTCGCAACTCATGATTCAGTCATACGACATTCATTCATTGTTTACTTTCTTCGAATTAGCAACATATAGCAATGGCGTTCAATTTTGACATCTCTGCATTAATAAAATATACGCTTTTCTTCGCAGCCGATAAATAAAAATGTAGCAATGAAATAATATTGTTCTATTTACTATTTTGTTTCATTACTGTTGCTCACACGATCTTAATTGCTACGCAAAAGCTCAGATGTTCATTTTGATAGCGTTGACCCATCAGAGCGATAAATGGCGAATCTATTCGTAGAGACATTTCATTTTGATGCCCCAGAATGAAATGTACACTAATGAAGCGATGGTGTTCAACGGAAAGACGATTGACAACAAAACATATTAATTTCTTTAGTAAAAACGAAATGAGCATATATAATCGTTTGGTACTAAAGAGCAATACAAGTACGAAAAAAATAAACAAAACTACAATATTACGACGACCAACTGTAAAATTTTGTTTTCATTTACACAACATTAAAAGGTAATGTTCTTTTTATGTTAAATTTCACACATTGATAATATTTCGATAATTGGGAATCTGCTGTGGTTGCCAAATTTTTGGCGATAATTACTTTATTTTGTTGCTCTTTAGTTTATGTTTGCGAAGGAAGTATATTTCCCTCGCTCATAAATTGGACACAAAGATTTAACGCCAATTGAAAGATAACCAGACTTCCAATCACTGAAATCTTCCCTTTTTAGCCTACTTTCCCGTTAAAAATAAAAGAAAGACGAAAAAAGTATTAAAAGTAGCTTAATGCATCGAAAAAATATCGCCAAGTCCAAAAAATATCGCCAAGTTAAAAAAAATATCGCCAAGTCCAAAAAATATCACCAAGTTAAAAAAATAAAGAAGTAAAATGAATATCGAAAAATTAAAAATTTGAAAGTAGGGTATTGAGATGGGGAATTTGTATGTCGGTCGGTCTGTCGGTCGGTCGGTCGGTCTGTCTGTCCCCCCCTAATAACTTTTGAATGAACATTCCGATTTGGACAAACTTTTTTTTGTTGGAAAGATCTCGGCGAGTACAGCTCATTCCCATATTTGATTTTTTGATTTGAACAATTTTTGGTTCAACTTTGAGCCGTTCAAATAACCGGTCCCGCGATACTAACTTTTTAATGAACAGTCCGATTTGAACAAACTTTTTTTTGTTGGAAAGAACTTTTCAAGGATACTTCATTCCCGTATTTACATTTCCGATTTGAACAATTTTTCATTCAACATTGAACCGCTCAAGCAAGCTGTCACCCCTAATAACTTTTGAGTAAACAGTCCGAAAAAAAATGACTGACTGTGCAGACGATTTTTTGTTTATTTATTCATTTGTTTTATTGAATTTATTATTATTATTATTATTATTTTTGGCAGACGATTTTTTTTTGTAACAAAAATGTTTCATTCACTAGGGCATTTTATTCTTTATTTATATTTAACAACTGGCAACGGATTAAAAGTGAAATTCGAGACATTTTATCAACGGACGAGTTTTTTTTTCTTTTTTTTTTCTTTCTTTGATAAAATGTGTTTTGATGTACTTTGTACTTTTAATTTTTTTTTGAAAACAATTGAGGAATTTTTCTACGGAAGAACTGTAACAGTTACATTCTTTAAAAGGTGCGACAAAACTTTATTTATTCATTTATTTACTTTTTATGTGTCTATTTCATCTGATGAGAGAGGTATATTTTGCTTTTAAAGGTATGTTTGACATAATTTTTAGTCTTAGATAATCAAGAGAATAATGATCAGATGCTAGAATGTCGATGTACGGGAAAGTAGGCTCGTTTAGTTCTTGACAGAACTTCTTGTTTGTTTCTAATTTCACACATAAGTTTAATACTTGAAAGTAAAATAATGGGCCAACTGAAAAAAAGCTGCGAAATAATGTGAGAATTCTTATTAAAAAACTCGCCAAATCAACTTCAAAAGCTCCATTAGCATGTAACATAACAAGTTTAATAAATATATCGAGCCATTATTATCTTTGAAATTTAAATTAAAATGCAAAATAAGAGAAAAGAAGACGATGCAAGCTTAAAATTTTAATCTTCGCTTAGGTGGTAAGAAAATACATCGCCAAGTTAAAAAACGTACCTATAACTGAAACGTACATACTACCAAAGATCTCGGTTATTGAAATATTCTCAAAAGCTTTACGGAGAACTTCCATTAAAATGTAAAAAAATCGCCAAATAAATTAATTTGACCATCTAAACTCATCAAAAGTTTTGATGGAACTATCGTTCCAAAATCGCCATTTATCGCTCTGCGGTGCCAGTGTCGTTTCATAGTTAATTAATAATTAGAATCAATTAAAATGAAAAATAATTCACTAACTAATTAAAATAAGCCGTTAAAATGCAGAATAAACCAACAAATCGAACGAGCTATTAAATAACGTTAAAATACACTAAAATAGAATTGAATGCCAAATTGTAAAATGGTCGCCAACAAATTAACTTTTAATTTTGTCTTTTATTATTTGATTTGTAGAAATGTTAGTTACCATAAAATTCGATAGATGTCGCTGGAAAAGGACGTCCGTTTTTATCCCAAGGATTTTGATCAAATGAAGAAGCCTGTATAAAACGCTATCTAGTGTAGCCTTGGTACCACTTTTGCGCTTAGCACGGCAGTATAGGGTAAGTGGGTGATGATTTTAAAATGAATAGCAATTCTGAACAAAATTAAGAACAAAACATAAGAATATGAGTATCAATTTTTGAAAATGGTTTGTATTAGTATCATATGCTTTGACGTTCAGGGATAACTTTTTTCTAACTTTACAGACAAGAGGTTCCAAAGTCCAGACCGCCACGGACGTCTCTTAAAAATTACTAACATTGTGGACTCCCCCCCCCCCCCCCCCCCACCTTTGTTTTCCTGAGTCGAGAGGTATTGCTGTGGCGTTTCGCACAAGATTTATTTCAGGTGCGTATTTTTATTCTTTGTCAAGTCTGTTACCAAAGATTTCAGTATTAATTTTTACTTTTTCTGAACTTTTACCCCGAAATATTGTTTATTATACAACTCTAAGAAAATGCATATGGTTGTTCAATTTTTAAATTCGACAACCTAGCCATAATTTAACATTTTGGTTGGAATATCAAGTGCGTTACAGGTCAAATCCGTTACCAAATGTCAAATCCGTTACCATACAGTTTTTGATCCTTATTTTAATAATCACAAACATCGTTTTAAGCTTCAGGGACCCCAATAATTTCAAATGAAATTGGTTCTAGGTGCTATGATATAGTTTAAAAGTGAGATTTCATATTGATTTTATATAGTAATGGACGACAATTTGTCTTGCAATTTAAAGTTTTACGACAGCATTTTAATACTCAATTATGCATCAAAGTGTACAACCAATAACTTTTTCACATACCTAAAATATGTAACAAAACATCTGTTAGTGATTCTGAAAGAAAATAGCAAGTTAAAAAAAAATACTTAAAAATTCTGAAATGTAAGCATATGGTGAAAATGACCCATATAGGTCATTTGAGAACGGGAAATATCTTTAAAAAATTCTAAAAAAGTATCATCTGAATCAAATACATGGTGGTGCAAAACTTTAAATAGTTTTATCTCAGTTTGAGCTCGACTGAAGATACCACTTTTGCAGCACAGCAGTATACTGATGAATAAGTAAAATGTGAGTTATTGCAATAATTTATCTTTGGAGTCATTCCATGTCAAGTGGACTAGTGGTCCCCACCCAACCATCTCTGATTTGGATCAAATTTTACAGAGGTATAGACATGCCTATGAAACTAACCTGTGCAAATTTTTAGCTTCCAAGATCCAAATCTGGAGAGCTAGGATCCCGCAAAAAATGTGGTCCAAAATGGCGGATGAGCTTTGTGAAGCGAGTTGCAATGTTTAGGTCAAGGTTGCAGAAAATTTTATCACAGTGGAAGCCTAATTTTTTTTGGAGCTTAAAGAACTTTTGGTTGTCAACACTCTCCAGTATATTTTTTGAGATTGCGCTTATTAGATTTTGTGTAGCACGCGCCTAAACTTGCGAAAAAACGCGGTGGGCAATTTTTTTCCTGGATTTCAGGTTGTCATAAATTTTTAACCAAAAAACTTCAAAGGTTTATACTTCGTAGTTTTATTGTCCAAATACTTGTTTTTAATGTTTTACAGCTGCAGAGCTTAAATATTGTATTTGTAAAAGATATTGGCACCCTAAGTGTCGATAAAAACGCTTCTTTTGAAAAAATCGCATGCTTTCAACTCACTATATCTCAGGTTTGTCACCTAAGACAATTTTTTCTTTGGCACCATTAGAAAGAACAGATTTTTTCCTATCGAAATGAGCTTTTTTTTCGATAGTGTTCTTTCGAATAGGGATTAAAAAAATAGCTTGAAATACTGTCTATTATGAAGAATTGGCATAATTAGGTTAAGACTGCAGAAAATTTTATCACACTGGGGGCCTAATATTTTTGGAGTTTAAAGTACTTTTAGTTGTCAATACTCTCCAGTATTTTTTGTGAGATTGAGCTTATTAAATTTTGTGTAGCACGCATAAAATTGCAAGTTAACATAACTTGCAAAAAAACGCGTTGGGCAATCTTTTTCCTGGATTAATAAATTTTTAACCAAACAAATTCAAAGGTTCATATTTCGTAGTTCTATTGTCCAAATACTTGTTTTTAATGTTTTACAGCTGCAGAGCTTAAATATTGATTTTGTAAAAGATATTGTTGTCAAAAGTGTGTATCAAAATCATTTTAATGAAAAATTGCCTGTTTTCTACTCACTGTATCTCAAGTTTGTCACCTTTCACTTTTTTCGTTGCTACCATTAGAAAGAACAGATTTTTTCCTATTGAAATGAGTTTTTTTTCGATGGTGTTCTTTCGAATAAGGAAGAAAAAAATAGCTCGAAGTATTGTCAGTTATGAAGAATTGGCATAATTAGGCTAAGACTGCAGAACATTTTATTATACCAGAAGTTCTAATTTTTAACAAATTAAAGTACATTTAGTTGTTTATATAAATACTCTGATAGGAAAAAATCTGTTATTTATAGTAGTACTAACGAAAAGAAGATGGAAGGTGACAAACCTGAGTTACAGTTCATTGAAATCAAGCTATTTTTCAAACAGGAATTGCCAATAATTATCATGTATGCTACACAAAAGCTAATGAGCTTGAAATCACATAATTATAGAATCTATTAACAACTAAATGTACTTTAAGTTGTTAAAAATTCGAACTTCTATTATAATAAAATATTCTGCAGTCTTAGCCTAATTATGCCAATTCATCACAATGACAATACTACCAGCTTTTTTTTCTTCCTTATTCGAAAGAACACCATCGAAGAAAAAAACTCGTTTCGATAGGAAAAAATCTGTTCTTTCTAATGGTGCCAACGAAAAAACGGTGCAAGGTGACAAACTTGAGATACAGTGAGTTGAAAACAGCCGTTTTTCCATTAAAATGATTTTGATAGACACTTAAGGGTGCCACTATCTTTTACAAATACAATATTTAAGCTCTGCAGCTGTAAAACATTAAAAACAAGTATTTGGACAATAGAACTACGAACTATTAACCTTTGAATTTGCTTGGTTCAAAATTTATGAATCCAGGAAAAAGATTGCCCACCGCGTTTTTTCGTAAGTTGACATGCGTGCTACACAAAATTTAATAAGCTCAATCTCACAAAAAATACCGGAGAGTCTTGACAACTAAAAGTACTTTAAACTCCAAAAATATTAGGCCCCCAGTGTGATAAAATTTTCTGCAGTCTTAACCAAATTATGCCAATTCTTCATAACAGACAGTATTTCAAGCTATTTTTTTAATCCCTATTCGAAAGAAAACCATCGAAAAAAAAAGCTCATTTCGATAGAAAAAAATCTGTTCTTTCTAATGGTGCCAAAGAAAAAATTGTCTTAGGTGACAAACCTGAGATATAGTGAGTTGAAAGCATGCGATTTTTTCAAAAGAAGCGTTTTTATCGACACTTAGGGTGCCAATATCTTTTACAAATACAATATTTAAGCTCTGCAGCTGTAAAACATTAAAAACAAGTATTTGGACAATAAAACTACGAAGTATAAACCTTTGAAGTTTTTTGGTTAAAAATTTATGACAACCTGAAATCGCGATTTATGACAACCTGACCGCGGTGGGCAAAAAATTGCCCACCGCGTTTTTTCGCAAGTTTAGGCGCGTGCTACACAAAATCTAATAAGCGCAATCTCAAAAAATATACTGGAGAGTGTTGACAACCAAAAGTTCTTTAAGCTCCAAAAAAAATTAGGCTTCCACTGTGATAAAATTTTCTGCAACCTTGACCTAAACATTGCAACTCGCTTCACAAAGCTCATCCGCCATTTTGGACCACATTTTTTGCGGGATCCTAGCTCCTCCAGATTTGGATCTTGGAAGCTAAAAATTTGCACAGGTTAGTTTCATAGACATGTCTACACCTCTTTGAAATCAAATCCAAATCGGAGATGGTCGAGTGGGGACAATTTGAAAAATTGGTCCAGTTGACGTGGAATGACTCTTTGCAGACCCCGTATTTTGTATTTTTCTAATGCATAATTTGGTCCTACGCAGTTGTACATTTCATTCCCGTGGATTCAAAATGCAATTTTTACTTAATCTGTAGTTACATTCATTCGGACGACGTAGAACAACCATTAGTCCAGATTAGAGTCACTGCTTCGTATAGACTACATTGCGACAGATAAGTCGTTTTTACAGTATAATACTGAAAGTAGAGGTTTCAAATAGTACTGAAAGTAGAGGTTTAGCAATTTTAGATTTTATTACCATAAAATTAGCTGTATTATACTGTAAAAACAACATTTATTTTTCACAGTGTAGTCTATAGTGGCCTTAGTCCAGATTAATGAAGTTCTATCGTATTTACATCTGCATAACTACCGTAAAGTCGGGTTACTTGGACCCACAAGGGGGTTACTTGAGCCCACAGTAAAATGATAAAATCTCTGTTTGGTACTAGCGTTAGAGGCTGCAGAGTGCTTCTACCTAGCGGAAAAACGAGGAACTACGTGCAAGTCTTCAACTAGTAAGTACCAAACCCAGATTTTATCATTTTACTGTAATGGGTTCAAGTAACCCCCTAGGGTCCAAGTAACCCGACTTTACAGTACCGTATATAACCCCACTACCATCTCTATATATAAAGATGACGGGTTTTGTTTGTTAGTTTGTACGTTTGTAACCGCTGACCAGAAGGTCCCACAGCACTTACAGACCTGGAACTTGGCACAAAAATTCGAACGTATCCCAGTGTAATGCATCTCGAAGGTCAAATTCTAAATTTCGAATTAGTTATTTTTAAATTAATTAATTAGCCTTTTTTGGTGTATCCGACATAACTGAGGGAGGGGAACCTTCCCCCACCCCAAAACATTATCTATCGCTGGAAAGGGTTTTTTTCTGAAAAAGAAAAGTTTTACCTCGTTTATCTCCGTTAATTAGAGCAGGAAATATTAATCAAATTTAGTCAAATTTCAAGGCTTAACTTTGTACGCAAAACTGAAACACTAGATCCATTTTCCATACACAACCTGTTCTTTCTTCAGTGGTTTAAATTTACGTATCGAGTTAAGCCTTGAAAATTAACTAAATTTGAGTATATCTCTTATTACTTACTTAACATAATGTCTTTTTGATTTATTTGGCGAATTGTTTTAAACTTTAAAAGGACTTTTAGTGTAATTTAAAAGGTTGTGGAGAAAACGGTAAGACTAGAATTTTTTATGTGACATTTTAAAGGAACTCAATGCATTTACAGCTTTTAAAATACTATGAGATTTATAGCTGTAATGCCTAATAAGTGAATTTGAGGTGTTATATAAGAATATATTCTTAAAAAGTAAAGTTTTGTGGTGGCCAATAACTCTCACAATATTTTCAGAAAATTATAGTAATTGGCCAACTATGATGAGAACGCTACTGATAACTCTAAACGTTTAGCAACAGAAAAATCAGATGATGAGTTTAATGTATTAAATAAGCTCATATCTCTAAAAGACTTCCAAAATATTTTTGAAGGCGAAATGGACAAGATAAAGGCACCGAAATATCCCCCCCCCCCATATAAGGGAGTTTTAAATAATACATCACCGTTATACAAAGTTTGGCGCTTTTTTTTTTTTTTTCAGAATGATTTTTCTAAAAATAACTCTACCAATACTGAAATACTGACTGCAATTATAACAACAAATACAACTCTGACTAATGAAGATAATGTGACAGCAGCAATAATTGTGATAACTCCTCTGAAAATTCCTATAAATTTGTGTACGTCATCTACTTCAAACAAAACAACTCATTGTAGCAAATTTATCGATGATTACCAACAAAATGCGCCAAAAAGTAGGAGAAATTTTCTTAATAGGATAGACAAAAAAACATTCTTTATAATTTCTGAGAGTTATAGAGTAGCTATTAAAAACAATGAACAAGAGAAGCAGCAAAAACAGTGAAAAATAAAGAAAAGAAAAGAAAACGGAACGGACAAGCAGCTGTACGGAAAGAAAAATACTTTAAAAAAGACTAAAACAAATAAAAAGAAGTCAGTAAATACAAAAGGAAAAGATGGAGAAAGATATTGAATGCTATAATATTATAATATACTTAATGAATGGAAAATATATTCAATTAACGGTATAATACCTTCATATAATGGTATACTATATTCATGTAAAGATATAATATTTTCATATACTGTCAATGCTCGATAACTCGAATCTGAAGGGACCGAAAAAAAAACCTTCGACTTATCGGAAGTTCGACGCATCGTTAGTTTCGATTTCCAATATTTTAATACAGTAGCCCCTCGTTATATCGCGCCTCGTTATATCGCTCATTCGGATATATCGCTCTTTTCTTTTGTCTCCCCCCCCCCCAAAAAAAAAAAAACTTTTAGTTCGAAACCATTTTTGAGAAAATATGTAAGGTGCTCAGAAAAGGTCTCTTTCTCATTTATTTTGTCATCAATGAACAAAACGAAGGTTCTTCTATTCTTCTGAATTCGCTGAAAAGAAGCATTTGTAGTTCCGCGAACAACGTGCAATTGGAACTCCTTTATCTGGCCCAATTATAAAGAAAAAGCTAAACTTTTTGTTACTTTTGACTGAGAAAAAAATCTAATGTTCGAATAAATTAATATTTGTGTATGTTCACGTATAATTTACTTACATGCTGGATAGAAAACTATTTTTAATGACCTCGGTTATATCGCGCTTTCGGATATATCGCGCTTTTTTCTTGTTCCCCGAAAAGCGCGATATAACTGTAATAAAAACTTGATCTATTAAATTAATGTGATGACAGATAAACTGACTAAGTTTAATAAATGAAAATGTACACTATTAGAATTAAAACGTGAAGAAAAAAAAGAAAAATAATTCTTTCTTTTTATACATATTTCATTCTTGTGGAATAATCCATCATTTTAAGCTGCAATGAACACTTTTGTAGTTTAAAAAACGGCAAATGTTAAAGCTTTTTCACATATGTTTCTTCCTTGGCAACAGATTAATTTCCTTCCAAGGTTTGTATGTACTCTTCGTTGCAAACCTCAGTGTTTTAATCAAACTTCATTGTCAGAAATTTTCTTTGTCAACTGCCTTAACCGTCGTTAGTTTTAAATATAATAATCGCTACACCACTGTCACGTTTCATTGAAGATTGAAGAAACTAAACTTTTGGAAAACAAATTCCTTACTCATTAGCAATAAATGCAAACAATACAGCAAGAGCAGCCGCAGGTGTTATTCCTTTATTGCACATTGCTTCAACAGATCTTCTTTGTACTTCAGGTATAGATCCCAACTAAGAGAGGGGGTTTTCAGTCAACACCCTGCCTTTTCGGAACTACGGGTTTTGGGGAATGAACTTACGGGGTTTTGATTCCAAACGATCCGGCAGCGGCGGATTTACAGGATGTGCAATAGGGTCGAGCAAAAAACAAAATTTTTGGAATCTTATTCTGTAATACTCAGCAAAAGCTGTGCATGCGTAAGTACAACACATGTGTAAAATATTATCAAGTTTGAACAACTCCTTTAGGGTCCTACCAGGGCTTGAATTTCTCTAAAAATACGAAAAAAATGTCAATTTTCCAAATTTTTTGGAAAATACAAATAATCACCATTTTTGTTCTGTTACCATTAAAATGCTTCCTTTTAACACTCTTTTCATGCATCTTCAAAATTATTTAAATTTCATGCAATATTAAGTTTGTACATAAACCGTAAATTTCCATGAAATTAACGAAAAAATGACTTTTTTTTATCATTTTTTGCACGTTGCAATAATTTTTCTTTTGTGATCCAGATACTATTTTTTTACAATGAATGGGCAAAATGCAGCTTTCGGTTGTAAATGCAGTTATATTTCATTACATTAACAGCCCAGAACGCACCCCAATTAGGTAGCTGCATTTCGGGTGTCATTCTGCCTTTCCCATCCACCCAGCCACGTTATTTACATATATTTTCAATACATTTATATGGATGCAATTTCTTTCTGATGTTAAACGGTTTCTCCTTTTGAATCAAAGTTTGAAGTTAGTCTCATGACTCAGTTTTGGCATTGATGATTGCGAGCCATAAAGTTTTTCATTTAAATTCCTATCTTGTCTCTTCCTTCAATAGTAATCTACTGTTTCACTAACCTGATCTGAACCCTTAAAACAGTCGGGGTGTAGAAGAGGTATACTTATTGAATCACTGATAAAGTATAATTTGTTTTTGAAAAGTAAACTCATTAACGTTTCAAAACTCGGTGGAAGATATCGAAGCTAAAAACGAGTAAAAGTACTTGATGAACATTGTCAATGTAATAAAGAAAGAAAAAAGTGATCCTGATCTCACTATCAAAAATCGGAGACCTTTCAGTCATTAGCTTTCATTAATTCGAGCTAACAGAATTATGAAGCTGTTGATTTTCAAGCTGAATTTCTAATGAGATAAAGATACTCATCAGTTATATCATTAAAAATTATGCTTCTCTATATTTCAAGAAATTAGAAATTTTAAAAAAGAAAGAAAATTTCCGTGACACATGGAGCTGTAATCATATTAAAAATTACACTTTCTAAAAAAGTTTGGAACTATAAGAATGAATTGACTGGTTAACGCGTATTTACCACCCATTAATGATGTTAATTAAAAAAATCTCATGACTAAAAAAATCTTATGACTTTTTGAAAAATCAAGATTTTGAAGGATTTCGCATTCGGTTCCTTAAGCGATCTCTCGATGACATCATGAAATAATGCAAAATCTTGATTTTTCAAAACGTCATAACCAAGCGCGGATCCAGAAATGTTTCAAGGGAGGGGCGATTGATTTTTTTTTTTTTTCTTACTTTCCGATTTTTTTCCACCATGCATCCTTGTTAACATATGTTGATTACAAATGTTTTGGTCTTTTGTTTCGAAAAATTTCCAGATCCGAGCCCCAAATCCCCGCACCCTTTCCATTAATGTCATCAAAGATCAACTAAAATGGCCTTTTTGAACTTCAAAATTTAAAAACTGCTGGAGAATAGTCCCTCAAGGGAGGGGCGATCGCCCTCATCGCCCCTCCCTTGTATCCGCCCTTGGTCATAACTCGGTCAATTTTTGTGGTAGAAGAGTGATTTTTTTTTAGTTTTAAACGTTACAGTGTCAAGAATGTTTTACTAAATATGATTGATAGGACTGGGGGGCTGTATAAAAATCTAAATTTCGTAACTCTTTCAAAATTTGATTTTTTGAAAAACATTGAATAGACCCAAAATTCCTTTCGTAATTTAGAGATTTTTTCCTAAATGAACTGTATGCTTATCTCTAATGGTTGAGGAAATATAGGTCATGACAGTTGACTTGGAACACCCTGTAGAATGTTACTCCGCATCGACCCATGAGAACGTTATTCTAACTCCTTCACAATTATTCAGCAGCGTTAAAAGAGCATGAACCCAATCCTTAGCATGCAATCGACAATCGTTTTCGCCCTCTGCTGAAAATTTACAAAAATGGACTTACGTTAGTCTGGTTCTGAGGTACAGAATATTTCTGTACCTCAGAACCAGACTAACGTAAGTCCATTTTCGTCATTTTTCAGTAGAGGGGGAAAACGATGTATTCGACAATCGTTTTTCCTCTCTACCGAAAAATGACGAAAATGGACTTACGTTAGTCTGGTTCTGAGGTATAGATTTGTCATAAAAGTTCTCATTTTGTTATCAAATTCTTTTCTGATCTTGTATGACTTTCTGTAACCCAACTCCTTTAGAGTTTGACTATCGTTCACTGATGTCATGGTTAATAACAAGTTCTCAAAATTAACAAAGCAGGCATTTCTTCGAGTCACCGGATCCACGAAGAAGAGAAGATTGTCAATCAAATGAATTGTTATAGATTGCGTAACTTTCATTATACCTACAATTCCATGTTTCACGGAAATTTTCTTTCTTTTTTTTTTAAATTTCTAATTTCTTGAACCGTACTGAAGCATATTATTTAATGATATAACTGACGAGTAAATTCATCTCATTAAAAATTCATCCTCAAATTAACAAATTCACAACTCTGATCATAACCTGACAACTTATTAGGTATTTGAAATAAAATTACACATGAGTTTCACACTATTTGTTTGTTTTTTTTTTTAATACTGTCGGCCCCGCTTAAACGAATACTGTCGGTTCCAAGAAATATTATTCGATTCAGCGGGGTTTTTGTTTAAGCGGGGATCTCTAACATTGCGTCTATGGAATTGGTTCCGGAATGTTTTATTCGTATAAACGGGTATTCGTTTATTCGTTACCCGATTAAGCGGGGACGACAGTACTTGGAAAATCAAAAGAAGCAATAACTATTTCAATATATGTGAATTCAATTCAACATCAAAATGTTATATCAATTTAAAAAAAATAATAATACCATTGTATTATTAATTTTTTTCCAAAAAAATCCAAAATCCTATCTCCAAATTTGCGGAGTAATTTTTTTAAGAGGTCATAGTGACCTCTCTTTATGACTCCCTGATTCTATGATAAGTAGAAGTAAAAGTACGAGTATACAATGTTTGAACATAGAAGGATATTAGTATAATTCTTGAAAAAAACCGAAAAAATCCGGGTTTTTCATCAAAACCCCGAAAAAACCCGGGTTTTTTTTAATCGAAAACCCAGGTTGGCTGGGCTTTTACAACAAAAAAACCCAGGTTTTTTCAAACCCTGATACAAAGCAATACGTTTTAAATAGTAGTTGCGGCATCAATGCATTTTTTTAACGTCACAAAACGAGAAAAAAAGCGTTAACAATGGGAGCTAGTTTTAGTAATAAACCTTACCTTAATCAAGAGTTTGTAGTTCTGTTGCTCTCGTGGCTTTTCTATCCATAGATCCAGGGTTTTCCTTAAAGGCAAAATTCTTTATATAATCCAACGTCATATGAAAGATTTCTTTTGATTATTTTCAAGATATTAGCTCGACTTTTTCACTTTAACAGTTCGAATATGTGTTTTTAAATATTAGTCACTAAGAAGTTCCCTAAATATGCAATAAGCTCTTGATAGCTGATAACATGTTTATTATCCTCAAAAAACTTGATTTTCTATGCTTTCCTTATCCTTTGATTTTTACAATATAAATAGTTATATATGTTTATATGACATGATTCTACTTTCTTCTGTAGATAAATATAAGTTAGTTTAGTGCTAGTATAGTTAAAAAGTTAGTAAGACCCATAGAGTGATATGCTTGTTTGACATGTAGATACAATTTCATAAAGATAGTAATCTCGAAGCTTGTTGAAATATAGGTTGGAAATATAGTGAAGCACTTTGTAAATATTATATAGAATAAGAGGTTTTTGTTTTCGCTAATCTACAAGTGCCTTCCTCTTCCACTGTTGGACTGCTCCATACTAAGTCTAATCACTTGCGATTCAATTAAACTCCTTTAATATGATTCGAAATAATTCAGTTATTATCACATGTTATTTGCTTTAACTGCAACCAGCGAATGGCAATAAGTATTGTACCACTGGGTGGAGGGTTCGAATTGCTTGGCGAGCGCCACCATCATTCTTTTGCGCGAATGTCACCAAACAGTTCTTCCAGAACAAAAATGAGAAGGCCCAAATTTTCCAAAGCACTTATCAATAACTCTACTTCGGTTTCCGAAATTAGCATTTTGAAATTCTATTTTTAAGTCTACTGCAGATAATATCCTGTTGTATTTACAGCATCACACTAAGTAAAACGCTTTTATTTCGTCAGGTATGATACACTATTCTATTTCCATAAAAATTAAACTTAGAGTGTCTAATTTTAAAGAAAATGTCAAGCATAATTCTACGTTTGATGAATTTTCTGCAAAATATCGCTTGTTGCAACGCGCGGGATTTTTACTCAAGGATGGAAAAAATGTAAACAGTTTTCAAGTCTTTTATGGTAAGAAAAGTTTCTACATCTACAACAGCGTAGGCACTATAAAATATTTTTTAATTTAAAATATTCAATTTAAATTCCACGTCACTGCCATCCACTACGATATGATTCATCAGTAAAACTGCAATTTTTCCTCGTCCAAAACGATCATCAAAACAGTTTGACTCTTGCATAACTACGGGCAAAATGGAAAGACTATTCTTTCACTAAATATTCAAAAAATATAGGAAAACACGCAGACTATTTTTCTTTTTTTTTTCGCCTACGACGACGGCAAAGGAAAGTCGCGACACATTGCTACGTAGATTCTACGAATCCGCTACGAGACGGTGCTCTACCTGCTCAAACGAACCGCTACTAGTGATGCTCTGTATCCCGGCATATCGCATCCGTTGGCCGTGACGTCATCGGGGGGCGAGGTGCATGACGGGGCGGCGGCGAACAGCGCCCCAAGGTTTCGTTTCTGCTGGAGAGTGACGATTTGAAATCCGTGCGAAGGGAAAATTTAGTGATAGGGAAGATGAAGTAGGCGATTTTTGCTTTATTGAAAAATGTATTAGTTTTTTTTCTAGTTGTCATATTTTTGTAAACAAAAAAAAAAAAAAACTTGAACAATAAATTAGCTCTTAAATGCAGTGGAGCATTAAAAAATCCGAACAAACTGGGACGCGAAAGGGAGCTAGCTAGCTTGGATTTTCAAATTGTTCGATTTTTCGAAAAGAACCACAAAGCAAAAAAATAGATGTTTTTACAGTATAATACAGCTAATTTTATAGTAACTTTATAGTAATAAACTATAAAATTGCTAGTTTACAGTAATAAACTGTAAAATTGCTAATTTTGCAGTTTATTACTGTACATTTTACAGTTTTAAACTGGACCTCTGCTGTCAGTATTATACTGCTGTTTTTACTGTATAATACAGTTAATTTTATGGCAATAAACTGTAAAATTGCTAATTTTACATTAATAAAGTATAAAACTGCTAGTTTTGCATTAATAAACTATAAAATAGCTGGTTTTGCAGTTTATTAATGTGCGTTTGCACTTTTAAACTGGAACCTCTGCTGCCAGTATTATACTGTAAAAACATGTTTTTTTTTTAGCAGTGCAAGAAAATACCCGTTTCGGAAAAAAACATGCCATTTGCTCAAATAAAGTGCTTGTACAATATGTGTGCACATAACGTATAATACAGTACACAAGTTTACAATGTGTAAACACATGTTTTAGGAAAAATTAATTACTTTGTTTACTGAACATAAAAGAAAAAGGAAAAATATTTTCCACACTGTTACAGTATCCTGCGAAGAAAGATCATACAGTAATGAAACAAAGAAAATCGAATGATCTTCTGGAAAATACACCCACTCTACGCAAAGAAAGCAGAATTTTTTCTGTAGGGAAAAACTGACTTAAACTCATCTTTTACATCAAGTCACTGATCTTCGGCTGAGAGAGCTTTGAAGTTCTCTTGAGTTTGTTAAAACTTCATTTGACGTTCTAATGTAGGCACTAAAATATAAAAATTACCAGTTTAAATATAGATTAGTATAGTTAACGACACACTTTAACATCAATTAATAACTCACTGCAGTTCTGGAGTGGCGCTATGGATAAGCTGACCAATTATTTTCCTCAAAGCGAGGGTTACCAATTTTACCATTTACCAATTTTAGGCATCTGCACATGTAGATTTAAAAAATAATAATTAAAAAAAAGTGACTTTTTTAATCTAGCAAATAAAAACAGATATGAACAAAACCAAAAATGAAATCACATTAACAGAGAAAAATCGAAATATTTTTTTAATATAAATTTTTTTAGTGCACTTGTGGTGAGATTTCAAATGAGTATGATTCGCGGTAAAATTTCATATAGGTAATTTTAAGGACCAACATTGCAATAAGAATTTCGATTTCAACTATAATTTTTCTCTTTCTCACAAACTCGTCACCGGGGCCATAACCGGACTATTGTTTCGGAAAGGGTTTTACCAACACAATTCTCATGAAATCTATATGGTAAATAAAATTTGATTTCATGTTCTACATTCTATTGCTTTTTGTTACAGTGGATGCGAAAGGGCATTAACATGGAAAAAAAAAACATATACTTTCAATGAATGAAAAAATTCTTATGTGTACAAATACAAAGCATCTTCGCTCCAGTTAAAAAGATGCATTAATGTGTCTGAAATTATGTTTGCCAAAACTACAATAAAGAGAAATACTGCAGATAAATAAATAAATTAATTTTTACTATCATTCAATAATGATAATTTCATTTTGCAAACGAAATTGAAAATTAAATAAGAAAATTAAAAATATATTAATTTTCAGCAAAAAAGAGCATTAAAGAGTTTTTTTGGAATAGTTTTGAAAAATTTCGGAGGTGGTTCGAACCCTAAAAACCCATCCCGTAAATACGACCCTGCTAGTCACCATTTAAAATATCCTTTCTACGAATGCATTAGGACCGGTCAAGCATGAAATGTAATAAGTAACCAACCATGTACTATTTCACTTATTTGTGTACTACTTAAATGGTTAAACATCTTCACCCTGTGACTTTTCATTGAAGCACCATTGAAGAATTCAGTGTTCCACTCTGTCACATCTGAAAACGGACCATTTCAGTAAGTGCGGGGACTATAAACAGGACATTTAAAAACGAAGAGATTCTCAAGCCTCATAAAAGAAATCTTTTATACCCACATGTGAGCGTTTATAATATTTATCTCCCCAAAAGTACACACTGCAAGAACTAAATTGTTGTTTTTACAGTATAATACTGAAAGCAAAGGTTTCAGTTTAAAAGTGTAAAAGTGCTGTAATAAACTGCAAAACTAGCTATTTTATCGTTTATTACTGTAAAATTAGCGATTTTAGTTTATTATCATAAAATCAGTTGTATTATACTGTAAAAACAACAGTAAAATACTGGCAGCAGAGCAGAGGTTCCAATTTAAAACTGTAGAATGCACAGTACTAAACTGTAAAACCAGCAATTTTGCAGTTTAGTACTGTAAACTAGCAACTTGAGTTTACAACTGTAAAATTAGCAATTTTTCCAGTTTATTACCGTAAAGTTACTTTAAAATTAACTGTATTATACTGTAAAAACAACATTTATTTTGTACAGTGTACTACCAACACTAACTTAATTTGAAAATTCATAATTTAATGATTATTCACTCCACTGCTGTATTTGTAAAAGTTACTGAGAGTATGACACTCTGTACATAAATTACGAAGTAAGAGATTGTAGGCTGAAACTGTTGAAAAGAAAAGATGATTTGCAAATTTCATTGAAGTGTAGAAAATAGGTACCTTTTTTTCCTGAAAGTTTATCTTGTGCAGTCCCATAATAAAATACACCAAATGTGGCAAGAGGAAATGCATATTCGGGTATAAAATATGATAAACCTTTAGTAAGTAATGAAAAATTAATGATAAGAATTAAATTGTAATAAAGAACATGTACGTCTTTCAAATATTACTTTAGCTATACTTTGTGCGTTATTTTATAAAATCATAGAAATAAAATACACAAAGTTTTTACAAAAACATGTTCAAAATTATTTCAATAAGTTACAGTTATTGAACCCTTAGTTTGGCAATGTATCCTACAGGATACATCACTTTCTACATTTTTTAATTTGAATTAGGCGCCCTCTAGGGGGCTGGCTTTTAACCTATAGCATTATTCGAACCTTCTTTTTCAACATGTGTCTTTACTGTGGCTATTTACAAAGCAACGCGTTCAATTGTTCAATATTAAGTTTATAAGTGTTACAGTATGTTCTACCAAAACAACATGGCGTCACGTCGATTACAGATATGTTCTCTTTTATTTTTTAATTTCTTTTGTATTAGTTGTATTGTAAATAAATACTTGATTAAATTTTATAAAAAGTTTTTATGTATTCTTATTTGCTACATTGGCAGTGTATCCTACAGGATACACAATTTATAAAACCGATTTTCTTTTCATTTTTTTCCATGAAATTTTTTTTAACTATATAATATTTATGCATTTTACCCCAAAAAAACTAAAAAAAAATTTGTCAAAATTTTTAAATTTTGATATGTGCCAAAACAAGGGTTAAACGGAAGTCAACAATATAAATGAACTCAAACACAGTGCCAAAAACACTCTTTTTAGCCAAAAATCACATTAACTTTTTTTTCAAGCGTAAAAATTTGTTTAGTGATTTATATCTGCTTTTACTCTATTTCAGAAAAAGGAAGCAACAATGTTGTTTTTCCCATCTAAATTGGGAGAGAAGGATACAAAATATTTATATAGTTCTTTCAAGTCTTCGATCCCTGGAAATTCTCACTCAACCGCATTTACGCCTTTAAAAGAAGAATGGCGGTTTTCTCTTGGGGAAATATATTATCATACAAAGGTTGGAGAAAACTTGGGAAAATGTACACAAGGGGGGGGGGGTCAATAAATAGGGCAGCAAAATATTTTACTGAAGTTATTTTGACTGTCAACACATGACTGCTTTTGCAAGTTCGGATATATTTAATAAGTTAATAGTTCAAAATGAAACTATGTATTTTTCTAAATTGAAATATTATTTTTTTAGCACAAATGTTTGTAGCTTTATTTTTCCTTTCTCTATTTATTAATTTTTCATACAATGTGTGAATGAGTATATGAATTATGTTTACGTGTATACATACATATATACATAACATAGGATAGTGCACCTCATACACCCGCTTTGATCGATAGTTCAACTTTTAATCCTATTGAATGTAGGTGCTCCTGTCAAAATATTACAGTATGATTGTCAATTTTTGAAAATTGCTTACATTATCATATGCTTTAATTTTCAGCTATTGCTTCATTTTGACTGGAATAAACTACATGTGTTACTACATAGTTAACATATTACCAAACATATGGGGCTAAAAACATAGTATATATTTCGCCATTTCACTTTGCCTCACATTCCCCTACTCTTTTTTTTTCCAAGTGAAAGATCATTACAGATAGTTACAGTACGCGCTCATGGTGGTTTGGGGACTTTTATCCAAAAAGCAGTTAAGATGCTCATAGAAAAGAGCATGCACATTACATGCCTCTTATCCATATAACTTCTAACCAGGCCCGTCATTTAGGGGGACAGCCCCCCCCCCATCAGACTTTGAGAAATCAATGCATTTACATATAAGTGGGCGCGGCTTTCGTTGTTTTCTGGTAAAATTGTATTGTGTTTTTACCCTTTACTGGAACTGGTTTTTACCCTTTTACCCCCTGGAAAAACTTGAAATGACATCCCTGCTTCTAACTCTTCAACACGTAGAATTTCTATTGAATGTACAGTAGTCCCTCGTTCTAGGGCCGTGGTAGCCCGATCGGTAAGTAGCCCGTCGGACTCGTGACCAGAGGAACCCGGGTTCGATCCCAGCCGATCAAACATACACCGTCTTGATTAATGGTGGCTGGGGGACGTTAAAAATATCGTGGTCACTAAATCCTCCAAGTGAAACGATACCTCTGGGGGTGCTGGGCCAAGGGTTCGCGCGGCCCTTGGTTCAAAAAGAACAGAGCGCTCTTCAGGGCCCTATCCCGGTTCACCACGAGTTGTGGTAGGTGCGGGGTATCCTAAAGGGTGTAAAGTGTGAAATGCTTCGTTATATCGCGCTTTGTGGGGGCCAACAAAAAAGCGCGATCTATCCGAAAACGCGATAAAACCGAGGTCATAAAAAGTAACGATTCAAATAACGTAAAAATAAATGGTATGTGCTGTGCACCTACAGAAAGATTAATTGATCTTCATGTTAAAACGATTTTCTTAATGAAAAGAAAAAAAAAAATAGCTTAACATTTGTTCTTCTGAAATTAAAAAAATAAAAAATATACATAAATAAATATTCCTATTATTTTATCTTGGAATATAAACAGAAAGCAGCAACTTTAGCTAAAATAAACTTAGATGCATGGAAAACATATCAGACTTGTTCATTGATTAAGGGAAGAAAATACATTTTCTAAGAGTTATACCATTCTTATTTTCTGTGATATCAAATGATTTTTTTTAAACATGCGTTTAAAAATATATATACTTTTAATATATATAATATATATAATAATATAATATATATACAGTCGACGCTCGATATAACGACCGTCTCCGTCCTACAGAAAGCGGTCTTTATAACGAGTGGTCGCTAAAGAGGTAGAACATAGAGTATATTGGGATACAGTTGGGGGTTTTCTCACTGGTCATTATATTAGGATGGTCTTTATAACGCGTGGTCGTTATAACGAGCGTCGACTGTAATTTTAAAATATATATAATTTTTCGAAAGACGAAGGAAAAGCGCGATATATCCGAATGAGCGATATAGAGAAGCGCGATGTAACGAGGGGTTACTGTATTTATTCTTCAACATAATATTTCTCACATCTCCAGGTCACAGGGTAAAAAAATATACGAGGCTCCCAAGTGTTCAATAGAAGATCAAGACTTCTAATATTTCTTCAAGATAATTTAGTTATTACGATTCCACATGTCAAGCTGTTTGTTTTCAAAGGAACACCTAACGCTAGTTTACATTAATTAGAACTACTGGGCCAATCCATGAGAAATAGGGCATAGACATTAAAATATGAAACTCACCTAATAATAACACGTTATATGTCATTTTATTCCCAAGAAAGCATAGTTTCCTAATTCTAAGTGTAAAATGTCCTAGTTTTTACTGTAAACATGGTTTCAACGTCCTAAAGTTACAGTTTTTCTAACCCTTTTTTTCAGTTAAAAATTATCAAGTTTCCAGCCTAGACCCTGGCCAAACCGGGTTCAATTTGGAAGATAACAAATTATAGTGCTTTAGTAAGCACCCCCTTTGACCTTTTCCAGCAATCAATTTCTTTGTAGGTTGTATTAGCTTTTAATTACAGGCAGGCAAAATTATCTAGAATCTTTGTAACGACCGTAACCGAAAACAAGTACAGTGAACTCTCACTTATGCACCGGCTCAAGAGACCAGCAGAAAAAGGTGCATAAGTGAGAAAGACGTATAAGTGAGCTAGGCTATTCAAAGGACTAAAACGCAACCTAGAGAATGAATAAAAATGTTTCTTAATGGACATATTACAACCGTTTGGCCATTACTGTAACGTAACTACAATGATAAAGAGAAAACAAAATTGTAGCGTGCTTAATTACAAACTGTTCCCTTAAAAACGATGCGTTATAGTTAATTGAAAAGAAAATAAATTATTTTCTTTACATTTTATGGAAAATTCGGCGCATAAGTGAAATATTTATCTATAGAGCGACGCATGAAGGAATGATACTACTATTAGTTTGCTATGGAATGTGCTGGGACCATTTAACATCAACGTATAAGTGAAAAAGACGCATAAATGAGGCGGCGTATAAGTGAGAGTTCACTGCTTTTGTTATTCTGTAACAATAACTATTTGAGGTAGAAGTTTGCCATTTAGGTTTTATAGTGTACTCATTTATTCTAAAAACATGCACTAATAATTTATTCAAAAAAATGTTCGTTTTTGTGCTATGTTGGTTACGGGTGTTACATACATGTTTTAGGTCTAAATTCACAGTTCACGTCGGATCTTTGCCAAATTTGGCACATAAGTCCACTGATGCATCTGAAAGTTACTTTGGGGGTATTCGTCTCTTATAGAGTGGAAAAGCTCCTATAAAGGAGCTTTCCTACTATAAATACCATTTACGTTAGCTCTTAGACAAATTTGACTCAGGGGTCATTCGATGTTCACCGGGAAACCATAGAAAAGTGAAATAATGGGAAAAAAATTAAGTTATTTGGGTTATTTTCACCATATGCTTACATTTCAGAATTTTTAAGTATTTTTTTTAACTTGCTATTTTCTTTTAGAATCACTAACAGCTGTTTTGTCACATATTTTGGTGTGTGAAAAAGTAATTGATTGTACACTTTGATGCATAATTAAGTATTCGAATGCTGTTGTAAAGCTTTAAGTTGCAAGGAAAATTGTCGTCCATTACCATACAAAATCAATATGAAATCTCACTTTTACACTATATCATAGTGAATAGAACCAACTTCATTTGAAATTATTTGCGTCTCTAAAGCTTAAAACGATGTTTTTGATCATTGAAATATTGATCAAAAACTGTTTGGTAACGGACTTGACATTTGGTAACGGATTTGACCAGTAACGTATACTTGACATTTCAACCAAACTGTCAAATTATGGCTAGGTTATCGAATTAAAAAATTGAACAACAATATGCATTTTCTTAGAGTTGTATAATAAGCAATATTTCGGTGTAAAAGTTGAGAAAAAGTAAAAATTAATACTAAAATCCTAGGTAACATACTTGACAAAGAATAAAAATACGCACCTGGAAGAAATTTTGTGCGAAACGCTACAGCAATACTTCTCGACTCAGGAAAACAAAATGGTACGAAATAGTTACGTCACTAGTTTGTTAAGTTAACTGAATACGTGTTACCATCTTTTGACTGCAATAAATATCATTTTTATCTAAAATAATCTTAGGGTAACGGACTTGACAAGAACTGCCGGACAAAATATATTCATACATTTCTTAATGAAAAAAAAATACAAATGTCAATATTTATTATAAATATCATATCCTAATAGTCAATATATAAAAATAATTTGTTGTATATACTTTCTTATACAATTAAGTATATAAAAAAATAGTTGAACTTGCGAAAATTGGAAATGGACAAGCGTTTTTGCCTTGATTCTCATTTTTAAAGACTTATATAAAAATAAATAAATAAATTTCAATAATGTTTTGAGTGATAGAATTTTTTTTAGGGTATTTCTTGCAGAAAATAATTGTTCTCATTGAATTTAAAATATAAGTTATGCTTCAAAATCGTCTTTTTAACCTCCGAACAGCAAATGTAAGAAAATTTTGGAAATGACCCATTTGCATTTGAAACATTGCAGTAAAACATTTTGCTGGATTTATAAATTATTTGCTCTCACCTCCTCGTTTTCGAATTATAAAGTCCTAAAGTCTGCCGAAATTTTAATAAAGTCAGCAAATTTAGTGAGTTTCAGGTAATGATGGAAGACATCTCTCGCATGCTTTGCATCAGATAGATGTCCTATCACATGCAGATGGTGAAATAGTAGGCCTTCTATTTCCCCAGAAGCCTTTAAATTTGGAGCTTCACTTCAATTTAATCCTTTAAAATCTAATATCTCGATAACGGACGGACTAGGGCAAATGATTTATGCAGAAAAAAATCTTAATGTGAGTATTTTTAAAATGTTTAATGAAGCGAACACTTGTAGTTGAAGCAATAAGGTGCCCGGTACAATCAATACCATTTACGTAATAAGCGAATTTTTAGAAATTTTTCTAAGCAAAGTACTAAAGAAATACAGAATTCAAGTCACAGATGATTATGAGGATTTAGTGGAACTAAAATATTTGAAGAGAGACTGGGAGGTGGGGGTATTCTGGTGAAGTTTCAAGGGAAAACGTAGCTCAAGGGATTTGAAAGCTTCCAAAGTCTATAGTAGTCAATCGAAGATTATATCTAATCAAATGAACTAACTGGAGAACCTTTCTGCTTATATCTCCATTATTTGACTTTATATATGGCAGAAAAATGAATTAAAATGGCCGTTTACTCATTTTTAGCAACATATATATTGAAAATAGTCAGTCGTGTAACGACCGAAACAGCTTTTGTAACGACCGTAACCGCAATCAAAAATTCATAAAAATTTATTTTTGAACTAAAAAGTTAAGTTCTTTGTATGATATCATGTCTTATTTTTTGAGCATTTATTACAAAAATTCAGAAGATCATACGTGCAATAGATTCGCAGCAAAGTGGCAGTGTTTCATAGCACTCAAAAAACCATGTCTTTTTTTTTTTTTTTGTAACGACCGTAATCACGCATTTTCGAGATTTTTCTACGACTTTTCCACAAATAATTTCAAACTATCGCTTGGTGATAATCATGTTGGGGGGGGGGGAGGGGGGGAGCTTTATCATTCCCTGTTTTCATTAGAACTTTAACTGTATTTGTGAATAAAATATGAGCAGCTGAAGTTGTGTGAATGTAACGACCGTAACCATGGATTGGCCCTAAATCAAGTTCATGTTTTCAAGATAACAAAATCATGGAATTCCAGCCCATTTTAAATTTGTCGTCTGCTTCTTGCGTATGCTGCCAAACCAAAACTTGAAACAAAAAGCTTAACTAAAAACAAGAAAAGATATGCAAATAGAACTTAAAATCAAATATTCAACACAGGGTAAGCAAAGCACCTATCGATTTTATTCAATTTTCGCTGATAAATACTCCAGGAAAATGATAATCAGATGTTACTGAATTATAATTATGACGAACAACGACTTTAGGCCCGGAATATTCTGTCAAAACACATTTCAAATGCACTTACTAAGTTCTATCTGACAGAACTACGAGCATGTTAGATAAAAGCAGAGATTATTAGTAATAATTTATTAGATTTCTGAATTTCATATGCATATTCATTCATATAAAACTATCATTATGCTTACAGATTTGCAGCTGGCAGTGAATTTGAAATAATTGAGACAGCCACCGAGGGCGAACGAACATGTGATGTTGAATTGCGTCAAAATTCATGTTTCATTTGCATGCTTCTGTCAAGATCGTGTTCGTGTAACTGATTTTAAGTGTCAAGAAATGCCATTGGGAAGCTACTATAAAATGCAACACAAATTATTTTTCATATTTTCACGTTATTTTCTCCTAACACAAGATCATAACAGCAAGACAAAACAAAACGTAATTCTTGAATAGATAATTCTGAAATTCTAAGTACAGGACGTCTATAAAGTCTGGCTCTGATAAAGAAAATGTTTTTTTTATATATTATATATGTTTATGATTTATACACAGCACTTTTATATTTTGGTCTTTTTCTCCAACAAGTTTATTTTTCCCCTGTTGGTGCAATATTGGATAAAGTAATGCTTTGAGACACCATGGACGTAGCCAGAGTTCAAGCTGGCATAGGTCGATTTTTGGGTCCACCCCCTTCTCCAAATCTTGAAATGATAGCATAAGGATTTTTATAAATCAACCTCTTGTCAGAAAGAAAAATTCTGGCATGCTGATTATGTTTCGGAAAAATCTGGTATGGACCCCACACTACTTCCTTTTACGTGTAAATTTCTTAGTAGTTGCCTTAAGTGTTAAAAAAAGTGCTTGGAGTGAGCAAGGTAACAATTCAAATATTTACTCCCCTAATCTACCACGAAGCAATGCAAAAAATATTTTACAATGGTTATTTTTCTAAATATTGCTGATTTTAATATCATTTAGTGAATTTTTCGCAAAATATCGCCAATAGCGCCAAGTTGAACCCAAATTAAAAAAATAATTTTTTCGCCAAATTTGTCGCCAACTTGGCGATATGTCGCCAAGTTGGCGTCAAACACTTGGCGACCAAAAGCTTGGCGACATGTCGCCAAGTGGTGGCGCCAATTCATATCACTTGAGTCTGTATTGAAATTAACATTGATTTACCCCAAAAAAGGGGTAAAAGACCCCTTTGGGAACATTCGAATGCAATCACAAGGGGAGGTTCACAACTAGACCCCCCTCAGAGCCTACATACCAAGCTAGAAGTTTCTACGGCATATAGTTTTTGAGTTATGCGAGCCACATACGCACATACATCCGCACATACACCCGCACATACATCCGCACATACGTACATACAGACGTCACGAGAAAACTCGTCGTAATTTACTCGGGGGTGGTCGAAATTGATTTTTCGGCTGTTTGTATGTTGTTAGGTACATATGCACGTGCTGACAGGTCGAAAAAACTACGCGACATTCATTCAGGGGTGAGCAAAATCAAAATTTAGACCGAAATTTGAGTGAAATTTTTTTTGTGATCACAATACTTCCTTTACTACGTAAAAGGAAGTAAAAAGAAATAAATGTGTAAAATTAAAAAAAAAAAAGCATCTGAAGAAAATAGAAATAAGTAAAAGAATAACAAAAGAAAATAAAAAAATCCATTAAGGTCTGTTTTTTATTTCCATGTAAAATTTTAAAACAACAGATAAAAGCTTGAATTTAAGAGAAAAGATTTATTTATTTATTTTTTTTTTTTTGCCACTTCATAAATTTACGATTAAAATTTTGCACTAAATTTTTGCACTGTTCGTAAGAGACGATTTTGTTTTGGAATAGTAATAAAATAAGGCCAGCTTCGGTTAAAAGTTTAAATGTTCAGGTGTAAGTACTACATATTTAAAGAAAGATGATAAAAGAATACTGATAAATGCGCAAAAATGTTTAGCGAAGGAGGAAGGGTAAGCTGCTGCCCCCTTAAAGCTTGAAGTCATTTTTCTGTATTAACTTCTACGATGCAGATCTCGGCGAGCACATCCTATTCCCGAACTTGACTTCTTGATTTAAATAAATTTTTGCCCAATTTTTAACAGTTAAAAAAAACTGTTCCTCTCGCCCTTCCTCCCCCCCCCCCTCTTCTAACTTTTAAGTGAACAGTCTGATTTGAACAAACTTTTTTCGTTTGAAAAATATCGGCGACGACTTCCATTTGCAGTTGCATATAATTAAGAGAATATTGATTAGATGCTATAGAACAGTGTTTCCCAAGCTTTTTGAGCTTTAATATCGTCCTCCCCCCCCCCCCCCCTGCTTCCCCGAAAAAACCATAAATTTGGCCCAATTGAACATAGATATTATCTTCTCTACTAATAATAAAGCTGAAGGTGGGTCTGTCTGTCCTTCTGTCTGTTACGCGCGTAGCGCCAAAACCGTTCGGTCGATTTTCATGCCACTTGGCACAAAATTAGTTTGTAGCATGTAGTTTTGCACCTCGAAGCGATTTTTCGAAAATTCCATTTCGTTCTTTTTCTATTCGAATTCTTAGCGGAAATTCGATAAAATAGGGAAGAAATATTTCATACACATTTTCAAGTCTTATGTCATTCGAAAGCTTGAAATTTTCTGCACAAAATGAAGTTTTTTCGAAGTTTCTACGATCATCAGGAGAGCTGTAACAATTGTTTTTAGAATCCCGGAATTCAAGGCTTACCTTCAGTAAAGCAAGCCAAACGATTCTAAAATGGTTGAGCTCTCGAATAAAATTTGTTTGAAAAGAGAGATAAAATGAATTATTTTATCAACGGAAATCAACTTTTCATGTTGTTACTATGGTTACGTGTTCATACTTATTTTTGTTTCGTTCTTTTTCCAGCGTTGCCAGACGTAGTATTTTTGATTCTACGGTAGTATTTTTTCGGCCCAAATAAGGAGCGTAGTATTTTTCTGGCAACCCTGTTTCCAATTTCCTAATGACTTAATTAAAAGATTTGGCGGATTTTTTTTTTTTTTTTTCATTTTCATAGATTTCGCATTTCAGCAACATTGATTTTGGCAACGTTTGGAAACAGTAGTATTTTGTAATATTTTTTTAGAGGAGGCGTAGTATTTTTTTGTTCCAATTCTCTGGCAACCCTGTCTTTTTCCCGGTGAAGATGCTTTGGGACCCTGCTTGGCGTTTCAAAAAGTCAACTACGCAAAATAGCCAGAGTTACCACGCTTGGCGCGCCTATCGCCCATTTAGCGAGAAAAGGGTACCTAAAGCACAGATTAACCAAATATCGTATCAATTGCGATATTGCATCGTTCTTTTTAAAGTGTTTCATTTCGGAAAATGTATTGTTTTGTTTTTTAAGCTAGGAAAGAAAACTTTCTTCTTCTTTTAAACTTTGGTAAGATTTCTGTTGGTTTCTGTTATCAACAAAATTGTTCTTATTTTCTCTTTTGGCTTATTTTTGTGCATCTCCCTTGCATTCGAATGTTCCAAGGGGGTGTTTTACCCCATTTATCGGGTAAATCAGTGTTTTCAATGCAAGGTGATATGAATTGGTTAACAAAAGTGATATGAATTGGCGCGACCACTTGGCGATATATCGCCAAGCTTTTGATCGCCAAGTGTTTGACGCCAATTTGGCGAATTTTTTTTTTTTTTTTTGATTTAGGTTTAATTTGGCGCTGTTGGCGATATTTTGCGAAAAATCCACTGAATGATGTTAAAATCGACGATATTTAGGAGATTAATCATTGTAAAACATTTTTTTGCATTGTTTCGTAGCAAACTAGGGATACAAATGTTTGAATTGTTATCTTGCTCACTCCAAGCACTATTTTAGCACTTAAGGCATCTACTAAGAAATTTACACGTAAAATTAAGTAGTGTGGGGTCCATATCAGATCTTTATATCATACTTTGAAGGAATTATAGTTGAATTACAACTAAAATAGAGCATTTTTTCTGCTATATCAAATATTTTACAAATGAACTTTTAATTTTATATACCACGGGCAAAGCCGTGCGGGTACCGCTAGTTAAAAATATAAGGACCCAATTTTAATTTGAAGTAAAATGTGCGCTTTAAAGCAATTATAACCAATCACTTTTAAGCTAAAAATATTAAAAAATAAATAAAATACCTTTAATGTTTTTTTTTCTTGAAAAAAGCAAACTGATAAACATTTGAAGGGTACATTTAACTAAGATCATCGACGTACTTTTCAAAAAACAGAAGTATATTTTTCAAGAAATTATTTTTTTTCTACACTGGAATCTGGCGGAATTAAAATCATTGAAACTTAAAATTTGAAAGAAAATAAATTGAAAATCTGAAAATTCATAAAATTGACAGTGAATGACAAAATAATTCCTGAGGTTCATCCAAAGGTACAAGAAGGAAGCTCTTGAACTTAAATTTGTTTCTTTCTAAACCTGTGATTAATTGTCCGAACTCTGACAAACAGGTTTCGAACATGTTTACAATTTCGATTTTCACTACACTCTCTTTCCCACTGTTTTCTCTTCTAAATACCCATTGCCCCTCAATAATTTACCGCCCCTTTGAGGAGCCAAATTGCCCCTCTGGTTGGGAACCACTGCTGTATAGAGCGTCGATATTAGAATACGGGAAAGTAGGCTCATTTAGTTCTGGACGTAATCTTGCTTTAGCATAATGAAATACATTCCATATCAATTCTATCAACAACACAAACGCCATATAAACTTCCTTAAAACAAAATGAATCCTACTAAGGGCCGAATTCAAGTGAAACACCATTGCAATCGCTTCGTGGCGATCGCAAATTGCAATCGCTACTGGAAGTCGAAATACATTAGAATCGCATCTCGTAGCGATTGTAACGTATCAAAATTTGGGAATATGCGATTGCATTGGTGAATTGCGATCGTCCGTGTTTCACTTGAATTCCTGCATAATTGTCAGCATATTTTTAACAGGACTGTCGCTTTTCCGAACACAAACAAGAAAGCCGATAGCTATCACCGAGCTTCATCTCGATTGAATTATATATGAACTAAAGTTTACAAACACCTTTGTGCATTGATGTAGAGAAAAATACAACGTTAAGCAGGCACAAATAAGCAGGGATACTGCTTATTTATGCCCAAAATTTTTTTGCATTGAAAAAGGCGTTCCTTGTAACGCCGAAACACGTGTCTGCAGTATCCCTGCTTATGTCCAAAATTTTTTTGCATTGAAAAAGGCGTTCCTTGTAACGCCGAAACACGTGTCTGCAGTATCCCTGCTTATTTATGCCCAATTTTTTTTTTTTTTTTTTGCATTGAAAAAGGCGTTCCTTGTAACGCCGAAACACGTGTCTGCAGTATCCCTGCTTATGCCCAAAATTTTTTTGCATTGAAAAAGGCGTTCCTTGTAACGCCGAAACACGTGTCTGCAGTATCCGTGCTTATTTATGCCCAAAATTTTTTTGCATTGAAAAAGGCGTTCCTTGTAACGCCGAAACACGTGTCTGCAGTATCCCTGCTTATTTATGCACCAAATTTTTTTTGCATTGAAAAAAGGCGTTCCTTGTAACGCCGAAACACGTGTCTGCAGTATCCCTGCTTATTTATGCCCAAAATTTTTTTGCATTGAAAAAGGCGTTCCTTCAACGCCGAAACATGTGTCTGCAGTATCCCTGCTTATTTATGCCCAAAATTTTTTTGCATTGAAAAAGGCGTTCCTTGTAACGCCGAAACACGTGTCTGCAGTATCCCTGCTTATTTATGCCCAAAATTTTTTTGCATTGAAAAAGGTGTTCCTTGTAACGCCGAAACACGTGTCTGCAGTATCCCTGCTTATTTATGCCCAAAAATTTTTTTGCATTGAAAAAGGCGTTCCTTGTAACGCCGAAACATGTGTCTGCAGTATCCCTGCTTATTTATGCCCAAAATTTTTTTGCATTGAAAAAGGCGTTCCTTTAACGCCGAAACACGTGTCTGCAGTATCCCTGCTTATTTATGCCCAAAAATTTTTTTGCATTGAAAAAGGCGTTCCTTGTAACGCCGAAACACGTGTCTGCAGTATCCCTGCTTATTTATGCCCAAAATTTTTTTGCATTGAAAAAGGCGTTCCTTGTAACGCCGAAACACGTGTCTGCAGTATCCCTGCTTATTTATGCCCAAAAATTTTTTTGCATTGAAAAAGGCGTTCCTTTAACGCCGAAACACGTGTCTGCAGTATCCCTGCTTATTTGTGTCTCCTTAACGTAGTATTTTTCTCTATATGTATGAACTGTTTCACTGATTTACCAGCATTAGCCGACAAACGAGAATTCCAAAACGGATTCCCAATTCGCTTTATCAGCCGTTCTTAATGCAGATATGAGAAGCCGAAAATCTCCGTCGGTCTTATCTGTAAGCATCTCGACGTCGAAATTTGAAAATGGAACTGATATATCCAACACTGGAGTAAAATGTTTTTTGCATATTTTGGAGAAATCGATTTGAAAGATATAAAAATCCGAAAAAAGAAATATATGCAGAGCATTTTTGTGTGCATTATCATTTTTGGTGTCTTAATGAAGAAGTAGCATATTCTTTTGCGAAATTTCTAAACACAATTTGATATTCTCGTATTTTACATACTTTATATGAGGAATAAATAACGAAATGCAATGTTTCAAACCTTTTAGTGATTTAAAATGGCTTTTTTTTTCTTCAATTCTTTTTTTTTTCTTTTTTAGAGCAATCACCAATTGTCATTTGTCGTCACTTGAACAAAATTCAAAAGCCATATTAATTTTGTCTCGGGTAGACTAAAATTAACCTATGAAGAGGGTTTATTTTAAGCAAAGAAGAAATAAAAAAGAAAAAAAAGCTTAAAAAGAAATCCGATAGATATCGTGAAAGGGAGAGAAAACGTTTGGCAAAGCAAAAAGATTTTTTTTTTTTCGTTAAAAATGCATTTTTGCTAGTGCTTTGGTAAAATGACATTTGACGACAAAAAAAAAAAAAAAAAATCCCGAAAATTCAAACACACAAGCAAAAAGTTCTTACCGAATGCTGGATGAGAAATTTATCCCTAATTTGAGGTGCTCCAAGGTGCGAAAATTCCTCGAGGAGGGGCTGAAGCTGAAAAAAATCATCGAAAAAGTAAATTGTGTCGTCAAAAAAAAAAAAAAATCCATTCAACATGAGAATATTTGCATGCGTTAATCTTTCACGAAATAGAATAAAACCAATACTTTGTTTATTTGTTTGTTTATTTACAACACATATTTCGAGCTCGTGTACTTGGTCACACAGGACCCGTTTATGAACTCACGTCCAATATGACAGATAGTACAAGACAGATACATAGTACAGGACAGAGTTTACGCTCACGGAGAAGGAAGTTACAACCAGAGCGAGGGCGGGAATCGAACCCGCCGTCCTGGGCATTCTAAAGTGACGCGCAGACCAACAACGCCGCCAGGACCCCAAAACTAATTCATTTTAACAACAAACGATAATAAACAAAACCAAGTGCTGCCACTAAAGAAATAAGAGCTTAAATAAAAATATAAAGTAATTTTAAACAATGAATGCTGCAGACGATAAATATTAATTGGTTCCAACGAAGTCTTTAACATGTAAAATAATGTTTATTGAGATAAATTAAGGCAGGAATTCAAGTGAAACAGGCGATCGCAAATTGCAATCGCTACTGGAAGTCGAATTACATTAGAACGTTTCTTGACAAAAACATCGTGACGTCAGCGTGACGTCAGCGTGACGTTTGCCTATGAAAAACGAGCTAGATAAAACGTCACAGTCTACTTGGCGAATAAGAGGAGATCGCTGACTGCTTGTGAGCTCTTATTGGCTCCGTCAGTGCCAAGTTAAGTTGCATTCTAGCGATTTGCATTTATAGCGATTGTAACTTATCCAAATTTGGGAATTTGCGATTGCAATGGTGAGTTGCTACGGGTGGAGCCAATAAGAGCTCACAAGCAGTCAACGATCTCCTCTTATTCGCCAAGTAGGCTGTGACGTTTTATCCAGCTCGTTTTTCATAGGCAAACGTCACGCAAACGTCAAGCTGACGTCACGATGTTTTTGTTAAGAAACGTTCTAATGTAATTCGACTTCCAGTAGCGATTGCAATTTGCGAGCCCCTGTTTCACTTGAATTCCTCCTGCCTAAACCAAATAAAAATATGAAACTGGTAAACTGAAAGTTGTGTAACTTACAACTTTTAGAAACATAGAGTGAACACCAAGCTGCCATTTTTGAGTGCGAAAACTTGTAATTTATCACAAACAAATTTAATATATATTTTTTTTAATGTCCTTCCTCTTTTGGAATTGAATTACTGTCGGTATTTATTTATGTTTTTTTTTTTTTTTTTTTTTTTTTTTTTTTTTTTTTTTGCGAGGAACCATGGTTTTACTGTTTGATATGTATATCAAAATAATTGGATTACATTATCAAACAGATATCATATTGAAGGATTCTTTTGATTGGTTAGTTAAAATAAATTTAAAACTTTTATAAACTCTTAGGACTCACGCAAACAATTCAACTCTTACAACTTTTCTAACCCCAAAAGCAGAGAATGCTGGATTGGCTGGGATAGAGATGACTCTTGTGATTTTCGACCTGATTGAGAGGGACTTCTTCAAACTCGCGTTATAACTGAAACAGTCGAATCTTAAGACGAATGACTGCAAAGACGAACTACACAATTCGGATATCCGTCCTCTCCTGTTTGTTGTTTATTGTTCTTCGGATAAGACAAACGACCGTTAACGCAAACTAATTTTAATTTCTTCCTGTTCGTTTCATCGAGGTTTGACAGTAGTATCCGCAAAAAAGAATTAAAGTTATGAAAAAAGAGAAGGTTTTGTAATTTAGGGATTGATTGTGTTTTGACACTAAGCGCCTCAAGTAATTTCGAAATATTAAGAGGAACGGAAAGTAACGTCGTTTTTCCCGAAACAAATCAACTGTTTATTCTTTTTTATTTTAAATCAAAGATATGATTATCCTCGTTATCAAGGGCCTTCTGCTACCTGGAAGTAAATTTTAAATCCCGGATACATAAAGCAAAATTGCTTTTTGGGGCAAAGTATCTTGAAATGGCATCTGGGATACAAGTCAAATTTTCGAGTTTTCCTACAAAGTGTTTTACCGATTGGAAGAAAGTGAAATCTGCTTCTCACAGGATACAGTGAACTCTCACTTATGCGCTGACCCAAGGGACCAACAGAAAAAGGCGCATAAGTGAGAGAGACGTATAAGTGAACAAGCCTATTCAAAGGACTAAAACGCAACATAGTTTCTAATGAGAGAACAAATTAGAATGATTCTATAGAAAAGGGACGTATTACTACGGTTTATCAATTATCTTAACGTTTCTTCAACGATAAAGAGAAAACAAAAGTCATAGCATACCTAGTTACAAACAGTTTTTTTTTTTTTTTTTTTTTAACGATGCATAACATAAATAATTGTCCCTCTCCGAACACTAGTTCATGCGGAAAAGATGCCTTCCGTGAGCAATAAAGGCGACAGATTAAAGAGGAAAGTGGAGAAAAATGCTTATTTTTAAAGAAAATAAATTAAATTTTTTACATTTTAGGGAAAAATCGGCGCATAAGTGAAATATTTATCTTTAGAGCGACGCATAAACGAATCATACTACCATTATTTTGCTATCGGATGTGCTGGGACCATTAAAAATCGTCGTATAAGTGGAAAAAGCGCATAAATGAAGCGGCGTATAAGCGAGAGTTCACCGTACTTTTTTCTCTAAATACGCCATTCTTTGTACATATTCAACAATGTTAAATTTAACAAATTACGGGATGACGTATTCTCACATGGGATACTTACTTGACATTGCACCATCTGATCTCCCTTCATTGCAATCGAAAAAGGAAAAGAAATTGAAAATATTCGGGTTGTATCCAAGATGTCATTTCAAGATATTTTGCTCAAAAAATCAATGTTTTTCAAAATTTATCTGGGATTTAAAATTTAGTACTTGAGAGAGAGAGAGGGGGGGGAGGACCCGTGATAACGAGGATAATTACATCGTTGATTTGAAATAAAAACTTACAACAATTGATTTGTTCGAAAAGACGACATTACTTTCTGGTTCTCTAATACAGACGCTCGATATAACGACCGCACAATATAAAGACCATCCTATCATGACGACCAGTGGGAAAAGTCCTAACTATATCTTTATAAACTACCCCTTTTATCCACTTTTACCTCTTACAGCAACCACTCATAATAAGGACTTATTTCTATGGGACAGAGATGATCGTTATATCGAGCGTCGACTGTATTTACATTTAAGTTGCAATTCACTGCACCACGATATAACACCAAGACAAAATTCATACTCAATAAATGATAAGATTCACGCATAAAAAATTATCCTATGGAGAAAACCATTCGCCTGACGATGGATCGAGAATAAATCCTCAAAAGCCTGTACAGTCCTTATTAATAACTTTCATCTGTCCAATCACCATCCGATTTCCGCGGTGACAGCATGACTCGAGTATTCATGAGAGACATATAAAGCCGCATATTTATTTATAAGATGCCGTCCGATTTCTGAATCTACTGTGCTTTATTAATACCTTTCGGGGGTATTCGGTCGAAAAATACGGCTATGGCTGTGGATATCTAAACATTAAACCTAACCCATTTATGCCCAGTAGCCTAAAAACGGGACGCTTGTTAGTTACTGCAGACAAAAACCTGTGATGAGTATATCATTTTATTAAAGCTGTTTTTCACAAGTTAAATAGTCCTTCTTCTTGAGAAAACCCGTTAGAGCCACTATTTGGACATCATAGTTTAATTATTGACAGCTATTTTCAGACAAATCAGTCAAGCAACGATCCAGCAAGGGTAGCCACAGAAAGTAAATTTTTTGCGAACTCTTTTTTCATAAAATTAAACTATTTTAAAATGTTTTGCTTAAAAATGTTCACAGAAGCTTTCTGCAATGTTACTTTGCAAAAGTAAAGTAAGGTCGTATTTTGTGCACATATCCGCCTAGTATCCCAGAAACAGGACGTTAAACAACTTAATAAATATGGCAACGGGGAACTATTTTAAGCCTAAAATGTATGTAAAATATTCCAAGTAAGAGTTTTAAGCAGATAAAAATTGAAAAAAATTGTTAAAAAAAACTTTGGCATAAATGGGTTAAATTAAGAGGCGAGTCTCTGAGATGGGTGAAATAAACTGATAGATATAGCTCCGAAGCGCTCGAAATGAGAATGACACAAATTGCAATTAAGTTCACGTATAGAGGTTCAGACCACCACGGACTTCCTCCCACAAAATATCAACTTTGCGGACCCCCCATGCTACAAACTAGCTTTGTGCCAAATTTTATGAAAATCGATCCAACGGTTTTGACGGTATGCGCATCACAGACAGAAAGACAAAAAGAAGGAAGGAAGGAAGGAAAGAAAGATAGACCCACCTTCAGCTTTATTATTTGTATACAAATATTAATCTGTATACATCCACTCCAATTGTACTCTGCACGGGCACTATTCAAATCAAATCTTGGTGGACTTTGAGTTAGGCAGTAATTTCCTCGATTAAGATACAACATAAACCACTATGTTTCAGTTTTTTTGTATTACTGTAACTGTATGGAACCACGATCATGTGATCACTTTATGTGGTTTTTTTTTTTTTCTTCAAGTCAATAAACGAGTCAAACCAAACTGAGAAGATCTTGCAATCATTCGGGCCCTGAACGGAGCTTATAGAATAGGAGAACCGTGAGAAAAAAAAATTAATTTAAAAAGTAAATAAATAAAATAAAATTTTATTTTAACTTGCATAGTAAAGGCGAAACCGTCATTAAGCAATACATGCTCCCACTTCTAACGATGACGTATCACTTCGACAAACCTAAGCAATAAAAATCGACAAAAATGTCAGAAATTACTTCTTCCCATTGAGACTACAGTTTTTTAGGTCATAAAAGAAAAACACTGAGTGTCTAATTTATGTGCGACATCTGTCCTGCAGGTGAAAGTCAGGATTGTTCCATTTATTCGATAGAAGAGATTCGAGCTTTTAAGAGCTCCTTTGGCATGGAATGATTCTGAGCATCCTACTTCTTCAAAAAAGTTATATCTGTACGTGCTTTCGCGCATTGAATTGAATGGCATGAATCTATAAAATTTGTTTTGGAGACATATTTTTTTACCATAAAACTAGATTTCTTTTATTGCCATTGTAAGGTGGAGTCCGGAAGTATATCTGCTTACGAGTTGGAGTTTATTTTTTTTTCATGCATGGGAGAAAAAAATATAGCAAAAACATCATTTCTTATAATTTGTTTTGGGATATACAGGGGCAGGTGTGGAAAAGTGGGGGGGGGGGGTCTTTTTTTTTTTTTTTTCAGAAATGATCCTAAAATCAGACTTTTAAATTTGTTTTAGTGAAACTTTTTGCATAAATTCTGTTCAAATAGAAAAAAAAAACGAAACATAACTATTTAATGTTGTTAGATAGTTTTTAACCGACTTCGAAAAAGGAGGAGGTTCTCAATTCAAAGCGTATACTTTTTTTTTTTTGTTTGTTCGCACATAGCATCTGATCTACTGAACCGATTTGGACAATTTTTTTTTTAATCGATAGGAGATGGTATAACTTAGGTACCATGTACTCATATGACGATATTTGTTCACTAGAAAAAAAGTTATGATCGAAAAACTAACATTTCATGTCATTTAAAACAATATCTGCTATCGTAAATCCTTACTTCAATGAGCGACCCGATGGTCAAGTGGTTATGCGCATCAGGTTGAAGTTCCTGATGGAATGAGATCGAGTCCAGGTCTGCAAGGATTTTTTCGAATAGCTGCATATTTTTTTTTTTTTTTTTAATGATTGTAATGTTCTTATGCAGGTACATCCTCCCATGGGAATGTGCCCCATATTTTTTTATGGTACAAAATGACAGTTTTGGTCGGATCTTTGTTAAAATTGGCAAAGGGGTCCTTCGATGCTGTAGAATTTTCTTATGGAAGTTTGCGCCATTTTTGTGGGCTTTGAATCGATTGTGGCAATAAATGGTTTTTGATTTGCGGCACTTATATTATTTTTTCAAAAATTATATACACAATCAATTATATTATGTTAATTTTTGTACCTTTATAAAATTCTGTATTTTATACCTTGCATTTACGTCAAATTTAAGGTAAAATTAAAAGTCAAAAATTCTGAGGATGATAAATATATGTTAAAAATTAAAGTAACTATTTTTTGTGATTTTCATATTGGTTGTGACTAAAAAACATCATTACAAACAAATAAAATGTATCAAACACCATGAGTGTTGAATTATTGGGAAAAATCTGCTGTGTAATGTTTTTTTGAAACTGCGAAAGGGGGGGGGGGGTGAACGATCATTAAAGTGACACACATTTTTAAAAAATAAGATTTTGATTTGTGGTGTTTGAAAAAAGCTAAAGAGTCCACTTTAGTTGAAAATTATTTTCCATGAAAAGCAAAAACTTGCACCAATTTTCCAAGTCTTACTCTAACTCCTTCTCCCACAATTCAAATTACTTACATATACTTTCAATTTTTAACGGACTTCAAAAAAGGAGGAGGTTCTCAATTCAAAGCGTATGTTTTTTTGTCTGTTTGTTCGCACATAACATCTGATCTACTGAACCGATTTGGACGATTTTTTTTAAATCGATAGGAGATGGTTAACTTAGGTACCATGTATTCATATGACGATATTTGTTCACTAGAAAAAAAGTTATGATCGAAAAACGAAAATTTCATGTTATTTAAAAACAATATGTGCTATCGTAAATCCTTGCTTCAATGAGCGACCCGATGGTCAAGTGGTTAAAAGCGTCGGTTTGAAGTTCCTGATGGAATGAGATCGAGTCCAGGTCTGCAAGTTTTTTGAACAGCTGCATGGTTTTTTAACTATATTTTGATTATTTTAAGTGCATTTACATTAAAAAGAATGAAATAAAATATTTTTGGAAAAAAAAATAGAACCGACTTCAATTGGAAATTGCTCTAAAAAGTAAAAAATAATATTTTTCTTTGAACACCATCGAAACTATTTTTAAACATAAGTTTTGAAGTCGGCGCAAAAACAATGTTTAGAATCATACGCAACTACAATTCAACTATAAATATAAATTTTAATGGATTCATTTCATTGATTACCACACATTCGTGTAATGGTACAAATATTCTGCTTTTAATTTTTAATGGTTTCTTTGAAAAAATGTTGGCAAAATATGGTTAAATATCATTTTACCTATCGTTTTTGCGCCGACTTCAAAACTTATGTTTAAAAATAGTTTCGATGGTGTTCAAAGAAAAATATTATTTTTTACTTTTTAGAGCAATTTCCAACTGAAGTCGGTTCTATTTTTTTTTCCAAAAATATTTTATCTCTCAGTAATACAATTAATAGAGAGTGTCGTGCATTTACCTCCGATGAAGTAAAGTAGGGGTAGTCCAAAAATTGGTCTATTAAACGAAAAGTATGTAAATTTTGTTTTTGGAATGTATAGAGAAATAATTGTATCTTGTTTACATTTAAAGGTATAAATGCACAAAAATAAAAATAATCATAATACATATTGTTTAATTAAAGAATTATGCCGGCATTTGTCCACCATTTATTTGTTAATCAAATAGGAAAACGATAGAAAAATTTAAAATCATTTATTTATTACGTTCGAAAATACGCCGATTTAAAATACATTCATTGCTAAACTAAAAAAATTCCTTTTTACTAAAAAAAATAATAGTAATAATTCAAAATTTAATTGCATTTTATAGAAGTAGAGTGTCCGTGTCCTTTATTAAGATGAGACAAGGATCTAATATATTCGGAGTCTTTGCAGTCATACAGGGTGTCCACTCCAATCGTGGACCAATAGCTAATTTCTAAACCGTTAGAGATAAGCATAAAGTTTATTTAGGAAAAAATCTCCAAATTACGAAAGGAATTTTGGGTCTATTCAATGTTTTTCAAAAAATCAAATTTTGAAAGAGTTACGAAAGTTAAATTTTTATACAGCCCCCCAGTCCTATCAATCATATTTAGTAAAACATTCCTGACATTGTAACGTTTAAAACTAAAAAAAAATCACTCTTCTACCACAAAAATTAACCGAGTTATGACGTTTTGAAAAATCAAGATTTTACATTGTTTCATGACGCCATCGAGGGAGCGATCTCTCGATGACGTCATGAAACAATGCAAAATCTTGATTTTTCAAAACGTCATAACTCGGTCAATTTTTGTGGTAGAAGAGTGATTTTTTTTAGTTTTAAACGTTACAGTGTCAGGAATGTTTTACTAAATATGATTGATAGGACTGGGGGGCTGTATAAAAATTTAAATTTCGTAACTCTTTCAAAATTTGATTTTTTGAAAAACATTGAATAGACCCAAAATTCCTTTCGTAATTTGGAGATTTTTTCCTAAATAAACTATATGCTTATCTCTAACGGTTTAGAAATTAGCTATTGGTCCACGATTGGAGTGGACACCCTGTATAATGCAATACAACTGATAAGCACATTAAAACGCAGTTCCCGTTTAATAAGTCTATTAAGACAGTTTAATTAAACTCGTACAACTTAGATGCTGCTTAATTCACGTACACAAGTGAGAATTTGTACCCACATATTCGCAATTTTTTGTCAAAGTTTTAAACTTTGGCTTTCAGCTGTGATTCGTGTCAGCCCTGCTTAATTGGGTAACAGATAAACGAATACCCAGCTTTTCCGAATACATTCTTCTGGAACCGTATATTTCGCAATAGACAAAATGTTAAAGGCTCCCGATGAATCAAATCATTTTATCGGATAAGCGAAAAATATTGATGAGCTTTCACAAATATATTTGCTGGGAAGCATTTTGAATAAATCAAAAATAAATTAAGTAATAACAGTTACTTACGCAAAAACGAAATAGTGATATTTTCCGTCAACAACGGGAATCAAAAACCACAATCGCAGGTATTCCATGAAAACGATATCGTTATTCCATCATATTATTTTTTGATGTTGCCATTGCAAAAAAAATAAAGATAGCACAGACGATAATCAAATTAAAGAACACACATAAATATAAACATTGAAGAAGAGGAGGTAGCCCAAGAGACCTTGTGTAAGCAATCCACTATTATGGACTTGTTCAACAAATAATGAAGTAAAAAAATGTGCTAAAAGAAAGATTTTTTAAGTCCAGTTGAGAAGTTGGGTCATTAAATAGTGACTAACGTAACATTCAGAGCTGATTTTGTAACTGTGTTTACTTGTAACTTAAAGGATAAAAGATATTTTTTAGTTATGCTGGTGGATTTACAATGTACATGGTATCTATGTATCATTTCTGCTAAGAATTTAAAACAAAATTACTGACAGTAGATATTTTTTCAACCAAAATAGCAGTGTGACTAACGTAACATTTTTGCAACCCTGAAAATGAATGCTCATGTTGTGAGGCAAAACTTTCTCAAAGTTAAGCACGTGTTAAAAATTGAATGATATATTTGAAAAATGTGTAAAGTTGGCTTTTAAAAACATAGAACATATTTATTAAATCTTAATTTTTTTTAGTCTTAAGTGTCACTTTTACTCAAGATGGAGTGTGACTAACGTAACGTGACTAACGTAACCATCGAATAATAAGCAGTATAGACACACTACAAACTATTTATTATGGCTAATCTCAGTGATAATTACAATACTTTTTCAATTTTTTTAACTTCTTAGGTTGTATGATTTTTATTTATGTATTTATTCATTTATTTTTTGATACTTTTTTCACTTCGGTATTTTTTTTTCTTCGGCTGAGGTTGACATTTTCATGGAATGACCCAGTTATCCTTAAATAATTTTAAAACATACTTATAGCATAAAAACTTAATTATTGCTCTATTTTGTTGTATACTTAGCTTATTTCAAAAAAAAAAAAAATTGCCAGTAACATTAGTTACTTCCTTTATACAGCTATCAATTTATTATTATTGGTTTTTAAGAAATATTTTGTCAATGTGAAAAGGTGAAGAAAGTGTCCCCGCTTAGTCAAATCCCTCGCTTAATCGAATATCTTTTGGAGCCAAACAGTATTCGAAAAGCGGGGCTGACACAGAAAAAAATTGAAGAAATTAATGAACATTTTCAAAAGAAATGGGAGGATTGTTTAAAGGTTTAAATTTTAAAACCTTAACTCAATTCGTCAACGTTTTACACTTATTCTAACACATAACGTACTTAGGAATTCGAAATCTACATTATTTTCTGTACGAAACGCCATTTTAGCTAAAAGATCGATGAGAAACGATTCTTTAACCTCAAATGGAACACATTTCCTAAATTGCCACACAAGGCACTAATGTCTCAGAAAAGGGGACCACAAATAAAAGAAAATATTCTGATAACCTATTCTACATCCTTCGAAGTATCAATAAACATTTCGGGAATCTAATCACGTGAATGTTTTATTTTGATGACATCCTTGCATGGCGCCGTGTCATCACCAGTTTTTTTTTTTTTTTTTCCATCACAGAATACGTGTTTTATTTCATTTCAACACTTATCGTCTGAAATACCGTCTGGAGAGACGCAGAACTTCAATTATAAAGGAATCAGAATGGTGTTATGAGGTGGAATATGAGTTGTCGTTATTGAATCTAAAAATATTGTCATGTGTTAAGTTACCTGTCGTGTATAAGCATAAAAATGCTGATGGCTTTTAGGTTATAAATAGATTTTGGAATTCTTATTCCGTAACGGGCCATTAAACGGAAAACGGTCATTTTGTACCACACGTGACACTTTGTATATTTCATTTAAAAATCTCTATCTTTCTCTACTAATAATAAAGGTAAAGGTGTCTCTGACTTTATTTCTTTCTTTTCTTCTTTCCTTCTTTCTATCTGTCTGTGATGCGTGTAGCGCCAAAACCATTCGCTCGATTTTCATGAAATTTGGCACAAAATTAGTTTGTAACATGGGGGTGTGCACTACGAAGCGTTTTTTCGGAAATTCTATTTCGTTCTTTTTCTATTCTAATTCTTAGCTCATTTTTCATGCAAATTTAAAAAAAGGGCTAGAAATATGATACACGCATTTTCAAGTCTTATGTTATTCAGAAGCTTGAAATTTTCTGCTAAAAATGATATTAGTTGGAATGTTCTACAAGCATTACAAAAGCTGTAATAATTGTTTATAGAATTCCGGAATTTAAGGCTTGCTTTGAGCAAGCCAAACGATTTTAAGTGATTAAGCACGAGAATAAAATTTGAAAATAAAGATGTAGCGAATTAGAGCGCTTTTCCACTTCCTGACACGACAGTGATAAATCGTAAAAGGTTGCCGTCATCCAACATAGGTGAACGCAAAATGCATTAAAATATGCTATACGCTGTTCTGTCTCCCGATTCCAGGACGATTGTGTCGTCTCCGACGGAACAATATCGTTTGTCGTCCCATTCGTGTCTGATGACTTCCGTCTCGACTTTAAAATCGGGACGACATGCATTCATCTATTTACTTTCTTCGAAATATGTGGACTAAATTTTAAAAAAGTCCTAGGCAATCCTTCTGAAGTATTAATGTGCTTGAAGAATAGATTCGCCTTTTATCTGCGATGCCAACAGATAGTATGCGTTTCGTTCTTAGTAAACAAGGTGAGAATGTAATAAAGTTGTGAACGTCGTGCACTCAATATTGTCTCCTCGTTTGTGTTCTCTTAATGCAAAGTAAACATAACAGTCGTAATCTGTTAAATGGGGGAGCTATAACAATAATCATACACCTGTGAGAAAAGAGCTGTCTCGAAATGAAATGCGGTCGAAAATGACCCGTTCGAAGAAACGATATCGGTTGATATGAAGCGGTATTTCCGGGCTTATAGGCCGTGGTCGATGAGAAAAATGAGTCCCAAACGTTTCGTCGGACACTGCGGTCGACATCATCAGTGAGTAGTTTGCTGAGACTGATACGCTAGCTTCGGCCGCTCGGGTATTTAAGCAAACTGCTAATGGCGTGTTGGCTCCTGATTGGTTGCTGTTTCTTCGGCCTCTGGAGCGTTCTGGATTCTGGATGGATTTTCCGGAATGGGTGAGCTGTCTGTTTCTGGACCGTTATGGCGAGCGGATCTAAGGACGGAATGCCATATTTTCGGTAAATTGAAGTTCTCTTCTTTCCTATTGAAGTTACGCGGATGCTTGAAAATTTCTATTGCTTCGCGATGAAGACGGGCATAGTAATGGGATGTTGTGGCCAGGATTTCTGTGTCTTTAAATTTAATGTTGTGGACTCCTTCCTGTTGGCTGTGTTCGGCCACTGCTGACTTCTCATAGTGTCCTAACCGGCAATGACGTTCGTGCTCGGAAAGGCGTGTCCTGATACTGCGCTTCGTGGTTCCAACATAAACGGATCCGCACGAGCACGGAATTTTGTAGACTCCTGACGCAGAGAAGGGGTCACGGGGGTCCTTCACCGGGCGATAGTAGTTCCTTAGTTGGTTGGTGGGAGTGAAAACAGTCTTGACGTTGTGTTTCTCCAGGAGTTTCCCGAGCCGGTCTGTAATCCTGTGCAGGTACGGCAGGAAAACTTTTCCTAATGGCTCAACTGGTGTAGTATCCTGTACATTATTTTGGGTCCTCCTGGGGTGGAGGGCTCTTCTAATTTCCTGTACTGTAAACCCGTTCGCTTGAAAAGCTTGTTCCAGATGTTTCTGTTCCTCCTTTAATTTTGTTGTCTCGCAGATTCTTTCTGCTCGCCGAGCAAGAGTTTTGATTACCGCCATTTTTTTTGTCTCGGGTGGTGGTTGGAGTCTTTTTGAAGATATCGGTCCGTGTGGGTGGGCTTCCGATACACCTGGTAACCAAGTGTCCCGTCTTCCTTTTTCGTCACAAGCACGTCAAGGAAAGGAAGCTGACTGTTATTATCTTTCTCCATGGTAAACTGTATGTTGGGATAAATGTTGTTCAAGTGTTGAAGAAACAAATGACCGGCTCGGGAAACTCCTGGAGAAACACAACGTCAAGACTGTTTTCACTCCCACCAACCAACTAAGGAACTACTATCGCCCGATGAAGGACCCCCGTGACCCCTTCTCTGCGTCAGGAGTCTACAAAATTCCGTGCTCGTGCGGATCCGTTTATGTTGGAACCACGAAGCGCAGTATCAGGACACGCCTTTCCGAGCACGAACGTCATTGCCGGTTAGGACACTATGAGAAGTCAGCAGTGGCCGAACACAGCCAACAGGAAGGAGTCCACAACATTAAATTTAAAGACACAGAAATCCTGGCCACAACATTCCATTACTATGCCCGTCTTCATCGCGAAGCAATAGAAATTTTCAAGCATCCGCGTAACTTCAATAGAAAAGAAGAGAACTTCAATTTACCGAAAATATGGCATTCCGTCCTTAGATCCGCTCGCCATAACGATCCAGAAACAGACAGCTCACCCATTCCGGAAAATCCATCCAGAATCCAGAACGCTCCAGAGGCCGAAGAAACAGCAACCAATCAGGAGCCAACACGCCATTAGCAGTTTGCTTAAATACCCGAGCGGCCGAAGCTAGCGTATCAGTCTCAGCAAACTACTCACTGATGATGTCGACCGCAGTGTCCGACGAAACGTTTGGGACTCATTTTTCTCATCGACCACGGCCTATAAGCCCGGAAATACCGCTTCATATTGACGCCGGCCGTGAAAGCCTGAAGAAGTATTTAGTACGCCTCTACGGGGAGGAAGTTCATCTACAAGTTCGCCGCTTCGAGTCGCTCCGGAAACGAAAATGCGTGCTCCTCTCTACACTGACCTTTTTATTAAGATGCAGAGATGAAAAAGTTATCCCGAACTTTCTTCGCCAGAGACGCTTCATAAGAAGCCCTGCTTCACATCGAATCTACGACCGTACCGAACACGCTCTCCTGCGGGAACGTGTTCACCAGACTCGCCGGGACCTAGCTATATGTAGCCGAGACCTGCTTGCAATCCATCTGCGTATTGCTGGCAGTTTGTCTGCCTGGGACTGGGACCGGATCGAACATCTCACCTACAAAACCATGGTTTATGAGAAAGAAAGAACCTCGAGAAGACATATTAGGAAGTTTGAAAAGTTACCCAAGCACCAACAGTCTATTCCAACACTTGATGACGACCGTACGGTGGCTAATCTTTCGAATCATCAACTTTCATCAGATGAGATATCCGTGCTAAAAAGAGGTGGCAACTTTGTGGTTGTTCCTAAGTCTATTCCGGTCGAAGACATCATCGCAAACATTGAAGCCGGTCTCCACAAACTTCCACATGACTTATCGGAGAATATCCGAAGGGAAGCATCAAGAATCTTACAACGAGCCAAGTCACCAAAGAGCAACATCTCAGCAAAAGAAAGACGTGCTTTGATGCAGCTGAAGTCCAATCGGGATATTGTGATCTTAGCCGCTGACAAAGGAAATGCCACAGCCGTCCTGAACACCGAGGACTACGAGAACAAGATCGAAGAACTGTTAGACCCCGATATCTACAGGATCCTACCAAAAGATCCAACGGCCAAAATTCTTCGTGAAACAAACAGACTCATCAAGGACTCGTCAATCCCCCTTGAAATACAACACAACCTAAAGAAATCAGAAGCTCTCCCTCCTAGACTCTATGGATTACCAAAGATCCACAAATCTGGAGTTCCCCTCCGACCTATAGTCAGCACCATTGGTTCACCTACGTATGAAGTTTCTAAATACATCACAGGCCTCCTGAAACCGTATATTGGATCTTCGTCCTCTTTTGTCAAAGATTCCAGTGACTTTGTTCAAAAAATCAAGTCAGTCTCCCTCCAGCCTTCTGATTTGCTCGTAAGTTTTGACGTCGTCTCGCTCTTCACAAAAGTCCCAGTTGAAGACTCCCTGGACCTGATTACTCCACTTTTTCCTCCTGACATCGGAAACCTATTCCGGCACGTCCTGACGACCACGTATTTCCAGTGGAACGTAAAATTCTATGAGCAACGGGATGGAGTTGCTATGGGGAACCCCTTGAGTCCCGTCGTCGCCAACTTCTACATGGAGTTTTTCGAACAGAAGGCCCTTGCATCCGCCAAAAAGAAGCCCGAGGTTTGGTTCCGTTACGTTGATGACACTTTCGCAGTGTGGCGCCACGGTGAAGAAGACCTGCATTTGTTTCTTCAACACTTGAACAACATTCATCCTAACATACAGTTTACCATGGAGAAAGAGAATAACAGTCAGCTTCCTTTCCTTGACGTGCTTGTGACGAAAAAGGAAGACGGGACACTTGGTTACCAGGTGTATCGGAAGCCCACCCACACGGACCGATATCTTCAAAAAGACTCCAACCACCACCCGAGACAAAAAAAATGGCGGTAATCAAAACTCTTGCTCGGCGAGCAGAAAGAATCTGCGAGACAACAAAATTAAAGGAGGAACAGAAACATCTGGAACAAGCTTTTCAAGCGAACGGGTTTACAGTACAGGAAATTAGAAGAGCCCTCCACCCCAGGAGGACCCAAAATAATGTACAGGATACTACACCAGTTGAGCCATTAGGAAAAGTTTTCCTGCCGTACCTGCACAGGATTACAGACCGGCTCGGGAAACTCCTGGAGAAACACAACGTCAAGACTGTTTTCACTCCCACCAACCAACTAAGGAACTACTATCGCCCGGTGAAGGACCCCCGTGACCCCTTCTCTGCGTCAGGAGTCTACAAAATTCCGTGCTCGTGCGGATCCGCTTATGTTGGAACCACGAAGCGCAGTATCAGGACACGCCTTTCCGAGCACGAACGTCATTGCCGGTTAGGACACTATGAGAAGTCAGCAGTGGCCGAACACAGCCAACAGGAAGGAGTCCACAACATTAAATTTAAAGACACAGAAATCCTGGCCACAACATCCCATTACTATGCCCGTCTTCATCGCGAAGCAATAGAAATTTTCAAGCATCCGCGTAACTTCAATAGAAAAGAAGAGAACTTCAATTTACCGAAAATATGGCATTCCGTCCTTAGATCCGCTCGCCATAACGATCCAGAAACAGACAGCTCACCCATTCCGGAAAATCCATCCAGAATCCAGAACGCTCCAGAGGCCGAAGAAACAGCAACCAATCAGGAGCCAACACGCCATTAGCAGTTTGCTTAAATACCCGAGCGGCCGAAGCTAGCGTATCAGTCTCAGCAAACTACTCACTGATGATGTCGACCGCAGTGTCCGACGAAACGTTTGGGACTCATTTTTCTCATCGACCACGGCCTATAAGCCCGGAAATAACGCTTCATATTGACGCCGGCCGTGAAAGCCTGAAGAAGTATTTGATATCGGTTGAGTTTAAAAACAGTGCTGTAGATAGACGACACGACACGGTACTTATCGTTACAGTATTATCGTCCGAATTTCGTCGTTGTCGTGTGGTCTAGTGGAAAAGCGCCCTTATTTTATCATGTTGTTACCATGGTTACGTTTTTATAGCTTTTATTTGTTTCGTTCTTTTTCCCTTAATAATTTTTAAAATGTAAAATTTTATAGCAATAAAATGTGTTAAATGAAATATTTTAACTGTTGAACAACATCGTCTGCTTTTATTTTCTCGGTTTTTAAGGAATTAAAAATGGGTAAATTATAAAAATATCGTGTAAATTGCGGTATTGCAACGTTCTTTCTAAAATATTTCATTTCGAAAAATGTATTATTTTGTTCTTAAAGCTAGGAAAGAAAACGCTAGGAAAGAAACGTTTCTGTAAGCAACAAAATTGTTCTTATATTCTCTTTTGGCTTATTTTTATATCATACTTTTATTTTCTCGGTTTTTAAGGAATTAAAATTCGGTAAATTATAAAAATATCGTGTAAATTGCGGTATTGCAACGTTCTTTCTAAAATATTTCATTTCGAAAAATGTATTATTTTGTTTTTAAAGCTAGGAAAGAAAACGTAAGAAAACGCTAGGAAAGAAACGTTTCTGTAAGCAACAAAATTGTTCTTATATTCTCTTTTGACTTATTTTTATATCATACTTTTAAGGAATTATATTTAAATTATAATTAAAATTGAGTACTTTTTCTTTCGAAGATAATTACCAAACGACCTTTCAATTTTATACCACGGTCAAAGCCGTGCGGGTAGAGCTAGTAAATATATAAAAGGGTAATGAATAAAATTCTTTAAGAAAAAAAAATGTATCATTACATTTAACTTTTTAATGACATACTGTCGGGCCCCGCTAATACTGTCTGCTCCAAGAAATACTATTCGATTAAGCGGGGTATTTGTTAAAGCGGGGATCTATTAACATAGCGTCTATGGCATCGGACAAAATGGCTACATGTTTGTGGAATAGCCCTTTACATAATTTTTTTCCACCGGTTTAAATCATTATTTCTCAACAAATCTGATCTTTTTCATTTACATCGGATCCTTTGCTTTCGAAATCCACAATTTGTTTTGTCATTGGCTAAATGAATAGGGCAGAAAATTAACTCACTCATAAATCCCGTTACGAGAGGTTGACTTCGGGTGCTCCTTCCTCACGTGACGCTATTGTAAAAATAAACTAACTATTATAAAATAGCTAATTTATATCATTTTAAGAAATATCTTAACAGTCTGCATCAAATTATGCACGTTTCTTTAACGAGGGTCAAAAATGCGGTGACCCCTGCCGTATTTTTAGGTATTCAAAAACTGCCGTAGTTGAAGTGTTAAACAAAAAAAAATGCTATTATAAAAATAAACTATTATAAAATAGTTACTTTATATCATTTAAAAAAAATATCTTAACAGTCTGCATCAAATTATGCACGTTTCTTTAACGAGAGTCAAAAATGCGATGACCCCTGCCGCATTTTTAGGTATTCAAAAACTGCCGTAGTTGAAGTGTTAAACAAAAAAAATGCTATTATAAAAATAAACTATTATAAAATAGTTAATTTATATCATTTTAAAAAATATCTTAACAGTCTGCATCAAATTATGCACGTTTCTTTAACGAGAGTCAAAAATGCGGTGACCCCTGCCGTATTTTTAGGTATTCAAAAACTGCCGTAATTGAAGTGTTAAACAAAAAAAAAAATGCTTTTAGCTGTTTTTTCTATTCAAAAAATCGGAGTATCGTTTTTGATTTAAAGATCGCAGAAATACTCGCTCGATTTTTTTTCCAGCGGTGCAAAAGCTCGAGGCTGATAAATTAACTAGAAAAGAAAATATAAGCATTTTTGAGTTAATTAAGCTTAATTTTAATAAATGCTTAGCTCATTTCTTGCACAAATCAAATCATAGTGAAAAAAAAATAGCAGACAAGGTAAAAGAAAAAATTAAATGCAATTATTTTACCGTAAGCATTACTTTTCTCAGTTTTAATAGAATTATGTGTCTCATGAATTTTGAAATAAGTATATCGAATAAGCGCTATTGCACGGTTAATTATTAATACACTTTTATTAATTTCACGTGTGGGTTTGTTTGTTTGTTTGTGTGTAACTCTGAATAAAAGATAAAATTCACGTTCTTTGCAAATATAAAAGTAATATATTTCATACTATCATTAATACTAAAGGCTAAACTATATTGCATGTGTATTGATGGATTATAAGTGATTCAGTTGCTTGTAAGCAACTCTGAATAAAATATAAAATTCACGTTCTTTGCAAATATAAAAGTAATATAATTATTTCATACTATTGTTTTCCTCAAGGCTACACTATATTACATGTTGATACATTATAAATGCACGGAAACTTAACGGATATTCAATAGTTTTGTTAATCAGAGAGAAATCTGTTAGAGTGTCATGCCCCCCTGTACAAGCCGCCCATGTTTTAGGCTAATAAATTTGTTTTCCTCGTGTCCCTGTCACAAAAAGTCCTCAGAAATTAAAAAAAAAAGTCGCCAAACTTCACGAGCTTCGGTGAGTAATGAAAGACACCTTTTACACGCTCTGCAGAGGGTGAAATAGCGAGCTATTTTCAATTTCTCGCCAAGGCTTCAGATTTGAAGTTTGTTTTCGAAATTTCGACAGAATTTGAGACTTGTATCTCGACAAGGGTGCCCGCAGAGGGGGATTATGGCGCAAATTGCGCCATCAAAATTTTTGGAGGGATTTTGTAAAACTAATTTATTTTTTTATTTACATTTTTTTTCTTTATTTTCTTAATTTAAATTATTTTCCAATTCTTTATTATTATTTATTTCTTTATTCATTTATTTTTGTGTGCGTGTAAATGTGGTTGGAATGTCTGGAAGGGAAAAAAAGCGATTCTATTCTGCGCATAATTCGAACTTTTAAACATCTCCATATATTATTTCTCTAAGCCGAATCCTATACTCGGTCGAAACTCGCTCATTTCTTTATCGAATTGCATGAAAATTTATGATTTTGAAGCTTATCCGCGGGCTATTGACGAAAATTAGACCCACCCTCTAAAAAGTGTCGGTTCGTTTTTTATTCGAACTTCAATTTTTGTTCACAAAATTGACTCTATCTAGCGAAATAATTGTCGTATCGTCTCCATTTTGAAAGATTAAAAAAAATGCGTTCTTTAGAACGTTTCTCCGCTAGCGCCGCGTAACGACAATCTCGAAAATCCACGTTTAAGTGACTTATAAGCGATTGAAGTTTGAAAAAGTTAAATTTTTTGCTCAACGGTTAAAATCGTTTTACCATTGTTGTTCAAATCAATTTTAAATGCGACATTTCAAGCCAAGGCTTAGCTCGGTAAACCTTAATTGTAACTTTTATTGCTTCAAAATACTATGGTAGTTTTGCGATAACGTTAGTATTTAGTTTAGTAGTAGCCTTGGGTATTTGATTTTAATATAGGGTATCACTTTTGTAGTAGTTGTAAAAGTGAACGTGTCTTTGATCTCTTTGAAAAGTTGTCAGAACGACGGCAGTAGATGGCGATGTTGTGCAAATGAAGCCAATAAAAATTGTCGTATTAAATTTTAAGTTTAGAGGGTTTTTTTTTTTTTTTTTTTTTTTTTTTTTTTGCGGAATTCCGCACGGGTCACCTAGTTAATACATAATACATTAAAAAATAATACTTGTAACTTTAAAAGAAAATTAATAAACAATATTTAAAAAAAATAAAAAAGTAAAAAAAAAGGGGATAAAAACAAGAAGCACAAGAGGGTTGTGAAAAATTCTAGGGGAGAAAGAATTTGCGCCATTGAGGTTGGGGGGGAGGGGATGGGCACCCTTGTATCTCGATAACGAGGGCAAAATTTTTGAGCCAAAAAATATCTCAACACGTGATTTCTACATGTTTAGCAATGACAAATTGCGCCATGTTTTCATTTTGGACCCCCAACGTCGTGTCGTCCCTCTTTCAAATTGACAGTTTGCCTTCTTCTCGAGTTCACCAGCCTTTGCTCTCCATGCAGGATTGTATGCCGTGATATTAAAGCGCCATCTGTTGAGTTGTCCGGTAACGAATGTTGCATGCAGATGTGTGTCGCCTAGTGAGGCCCGATCCGGGGTCTTCCTGCTGTCAACTAAGCTGGCCGTGGCGTCCCGATCAGTCTGGTAACCGGAGGGTCACGGGTTCGATAACAACCGATCAAAGCTCCACCGTCTTCACTAATGGTGACTGGGAGAGGTTGAAAATGTTCGTGGTCACAAAGTCCAAGTGAACCGATACCTTTGCAGGCAGTGGACCAGGGGTTACTCGGCTCCTGGTCTGGATCAAAAAACAGAGCGCTCTTTAGGGCCCCATCCAGCAGTTTGAACCACGCGTAGTGGAAGGTAAAGGAGGACCTGGAGGGAAATGATGGTAATCGAATGCTCTATCCACTGAGCCGGCATGACTTAAGGCTCGAGGGCAAATTTGAGTTATGTGCTCTCGGATGCACGACCCACACTTATCGTAATTCGTCATTGCAATAAACATATTTTAAATTTCAGGCGTCAAAAAAAAAATTTTTTTTCAAAAAAAAAAAAAAACGGTTTTTGTTACTAGGGATGCACCAATAAATCGACCATAATCTGCCACTTTGCCGATTAATCGGCAGGAAAAGTATTTGTTAAATAGTGTATTTTAAAGTATGCATTCACTAAGAAACTATGGTGAATATTTTTTTTCAACAGTAATAATAATCCTCACAGTTGATATAAAATATTTAATAAATTAATTTTCCTATTTTGAATAAATATACACATAGACAATATTGCAACATTTTGCATGCGTCGATACTTTTCTTCTTAGCATGGTGCCTTTAAATAACCCCAAATTTTCACAAAGAGAAAAATCTTGCAATAAATAGCTACGAATAATTGAAATATTTTCATTAAAAACGCTCCTGAATTAAACTGCTCACCACAGCCAACTCCGCCCCCCCCCCCTCTTTTTTTTTTAAATTTTCATGACTAGTAACATGATTAACAATGTGTTAATGTAATATTATTTACAATAATATAAAAATTGGTTCTAAGAAATTTGACAAAATTTTGAAATTATTTTGAAAAAAAATTAGGAAAGGGGGGGGGGGAAATAATAATCTTCTTTTATAAATAGATTACTAATTATTTCTGAAATCACAACAGTAAAGAAAAAAAAAACTGATAGTGAAGTTGGTATTATATAAAATAATCATCCTTATCATTAATCGGCTCCGCCGATTAATCGGTAATCGGTCAATTCTCTTATCGGTGCATCTCTATTCATTACTATATTTTATTCGTGCAGTTCCCTATTGTATAACTGATAAATTCATAACAGGATCGACGAAATATACAAAATCAATGCAATTCAAACAAGCAGTTAACCCAACCAAAAATCGTCCTCGATTTGAGTAAATATTTCATTCTGTTTACATTTCTGCTACAAAGTTGACGTGGCTTCATTCTGAGCCTTTTGCGTGACACTTATTAGTCAGTCCCGAACCTCATTCGAACCAATCTAACAACTTCGCATGCATTAATGATTCCGCCCTCTCCGATTTCTATTCGATCGCTCGTTCTATTTCATTATGGAGCTTCGCTTTCGAAAAATAAATTTACTCCGGGGAAATAAATTATGGATCCCCCTTAAGGATGTCAAAATGTCTCAAGATTTGATAGCGACTGATATTTATACTTCACAGCTACAAGTGGAAGGCCGCGGAGAAGTTAAATGTATTTTGTACAGGTGAAGTTATCATTTAAAAGCGCGCAAAAATAAAAGTTGTGAAAGTTTGACGCATCGGAATCGAAGTGTGACAACCGATTTTTTTTTCTAATAGGATTTCTGTTGTCCTTCTTACTTTAATAAACAAAAATCTATATATGGGTGATTCTACAAAAATGGGCAAATTTGTGTTCCATACTAATTGCTCTTTTTGTTTTTAATTCAATAAAATCTATTTTGGGAATATTTTTATGCATCTTTCGTTCTATAATTCTGATCATCAACAATGTCAATAATTAATTATTATTCATTTAAAAAAAAAGGATATTACATTGAAATGTCATCCACATGACCTGTCCTGTAGGTGTAATTTTCACAATCTATGGAATCTAGATTTAAAAAAAATAAGTGATTTTTTTTTAAAGATTTTTTTTATTTTTGAATGTGTATGTGTGCAAGATGTAAATCACAAAAAAATGCAAAATAATGTGAAAATAATGGCTCTAAAAATTAAGCTAAACTTTATCCCAGTGATTATCAGTCATCCACATGTCCGAAAAGTATAGATATTTTTCTCTGAAAATTTTTATTTCAAAAATCTGGCAACACATCTTAAAATGAAGCATGGATCTTTGTTATTCCTGGCTGCCATTTTGCGAGAAATATTCTTTCATATTTTTATGCAAAATAATGCTATTATTTTGTTTTATTTTGTCTGATTTGCCTTTTTTTGCACACGAGACCCTTTGGGTCAGTTCCCCGAAATGTCAGAGAAAAGTGGACGTTGCAATTTTTGTCCAAGAAAGCTGGATAGAAATGTAACGTAAAATGTCGTAAGTGTTTGAAATTCACTTGCAAAAATCATTTGTTTCAGGTCTGTAACAGTTGTAAATAAATCTGCAGTTATTGTAAGCTTTGCTCTAAAATTATGTTTTTTAATACATAAACTAAATTTCACTTCAATCGTGTGTTTTTATTCTTATTTCTTTCATCTTTAAAAAGTATGTGAACTTAAAAAATGCATGCAACATTCAATAATCATAATAAATCAATTAAGGGAAACATTGGGGTCGTTTATGACCCCAAGGGTCTTGAGTGTAACCGAAATGGGAGGGACCTACGAGGGTTAAAGGAGATAAAAATGCTCACCCATTTCATTTTAGCATGAAATAAGTTAAAGACAATTACTGCTACAATTATTTGTATTCAACATTATTTGAAAACTATGTTGTATTAATAAGCACCCGGGCAACGCCGGGTAATAAGCTAGTAAAAAATGTTTATGTAAGGGATGGGGTAGAGCCGCTATATAGACAGGCCGACGCATCAAGCTTAAGTTCGACCACTTTGGATCCAATTCATTTACTTTTACTTTCAATATTTCATTGTTGCGGAGTAGGGTTACCAGAAAAACGTTTTGGCGAATTGCTAAGCATTGCCAAATCCACGTGCCGCTAATAATTTCTCACAGTGAAAAATTACCAAAGCGCGATTACTGGCCAGAAAAGACAACCACTCAAACACACAAACACGAGCTGGATCCAAAGTGGTGAAACTTAATCTTGATGCGCCGGCTCGTCTATATAGGGGCCTTAGGATGGGGTAAGGCCCCTATATAGACGAGCCGACGCATCAAGATTAAGTTTCACCACTTTGGATCCAGCACGTGTTATGTCATTTCTAAAGGTTGATGAGTGGTTGTCTTTTCTGGCAAGCTCTCGCTTTTTGGTAATTTTTCAGGGGCGGCAATTATTAGCAGCACGTGACTTAGGCGGAACTTGGCAGTGTCCAAAACTTTGCTCTGGTAGCCCTAGCTTCGCAACAATGAAAAAGTGAAAGTAAAAGTTACGAATTGGATCCAAAGTGGTCGATCTTAAGCTTGATGCGTCGGCCTATCTATAAAGCGGCTCTAGGATGGGGTAAAGTGAAATGGCAAAATATTTTCACAGCTTACAGCGCCATCTAACTATAAATATTTTCACTTTGTTCTTAAACATATACTTGGTTCCAATCAAACACTGAATTGTTCTTAAGATCGAGAAAGTAATAGTCGTCATTTTCAAATCTTGCTACTTTCACTGCAATATTTTGCGATTTGTTAAAATTATTTTTTGTTATTATAAAATTATAAAGTTTTGTAGTTACTATTTTAAGTATTAATTGAGATATACTGACGTGAAACTATTTATTTAGTTCATATGAGGCATGTTTTAATTTTAAATGTTTAATTCAATTTTTAAGTGCGCGCGATGTACAATGAATAGGGTACAGTGAAATAATTCATTTTGTTAACTTACTCATTTATTTATTACATTACTAACGTATTCGTTTATGAATTAATAATTCGTAGCCTTTTATTTACTAATCCACTTCTTTATTCATTCATTCACTTTTTTTATTCATTAATTGTTTTATTCACACATTAATTTTTTCTCTTAATTAATTTCTTCATTTATTCGTTTGCTATATTATTCTTTATACATTCATTCATTCGGTAACTTGTTCAAACATTCATTTAAGGAAAACAATTGATAATCAAATAATGTTTTATTTGAAAAATATTTTCTTTTTTATTCTGCCTATGCATTTTTAAAACGAAAGTTTTTCATTTTTTTTTCGAAGGCACAAATTTACTACCAAATAATAAAAATTCCATTTCGCTGCAAATTCTTTGTATGCGGTAGTTTTCAGAACAAATGTCCAATCTGTTCATTTTGAAAACGATTAAGTCATCTTAACTATTTCACTTCGCTCTACATTTCCCTACAACTAAGAAACTGAATTTATTTCTTAGAAATTAGTTTTCACGATCAATCATGACAGGTGATTACACCGTGATTCTACAAAGGTTACCTCTGCACAAATTTCAAATTATCTCTTCGGAATTTTACTCCTACTAAATGTATCTAATTGTTTAAAGTTAAGTACCTCTAGCAGGGATTACTTTGTAACTCAGATTGTGACGTTTGAAAATTTTGACTATAAGTCCCAAAAATCGTACCTTTAAGGTAATTTGCTTTCAAGAGGTATAAATTGGTCGAAAATTGTTGTGATTTATGTAACTAGATATTCACGCAGTAAATTTTAATATCTTCAGCATATTGAACGTTTTTCTTTATAGGCGGAACGAAGATATTATAAGAAAAGTATATTAAATTATTAATATTAAAAGAGATATTTAATATTAATATTTTTTAAAGATATATTAAAAGAAAAGTAAACTCAAAGATATTGTGAAAGGATGTTTGTGGCTGACCTGTGTCCAGGCGGCCCCATAGCACCTACAGACTTGAAGCTTGGTACAAAATTAGTTCGAGTCCCGTAGATTTGCACCTCGGAGCCATTTTTCTGAACTTCGAATTACTTTTTTTTAATTACTTTTTTAAGCATAAATTTCACATACTTCACCAAATTAGGGGGCAAAAAAATCCCCCTACCCCCTTATGTTACATATCGTTAGAAAAAATAATTCTGAAAAAGAAGATGTTTGTTCCATTTCTGCCCGTTAATTATAACAGGAGACGGAAGTGATTCTAATTTAGCCATTTTCAAGGCTCACCTCGAGCAAAATTATATTACATTCAACCAAACTGCTCCAAAACTTTTTCAACAGGGTCGTGTTTGACAAACAAAACCGGTGAGTCTTCGTTTTGTTTATTACTTGTCTCAATTCAACAAAATATACACGATTGCTTTTACACTAAAATGCAACGTTTATTGACGAAAACATCGTGACGTCAGCGTGACGTTTGCGTGACGTTAGCCTATGATAAACGATCTAGATAAAACGTCACAGTCTACTTGGCGAATAAGAGGAGATCGCTGACTGCTTGTGAGCTCTTATTGGCTCCACCCGTAGTGACGTCAGTGCCAAGTTAAGTTGCATTCTAGTATCTCATTTTTTTCTATTTATTTATTTTTTTTTTTTTAACATTTAAGAAAGGTTGTCATTATTCTTACGGTATTTTATTTTGTTTGAGTGATTTCATATGAATTATATTGCGTGTTAGTTTTTTTTTTTCTGTGAAGGAAAGGAACTGGATTTTCTGTTTGGGCTACATATTTTTTTACTATGTTTTGTAATTACGTGCATATTTTTTTCATTTTTTTTATCAGGATGGGGGGGGGGAGTGGGGGTATCTTTTGTGTATTTGGTGAATTATTTCAAATTTCAAATTGTAAAGGAACGGTCACTGTACTTTTAAAGGGTATGTGAGCATTTCAGTTAAAGAAAATGATTATTTTACATCAAGATGGGATGGGGGTATTATTTTCCTTTTCACAGCGGGGACGCCGTATTCGGTGACATATTGTCGATTTGATTCCAAACTGCCAGAAGCAGGTTGGTGATCGAGTCGCCGAAGGCGGTGAGGTAATCGCCGCAGGCAGGCGACGAACGGGGGTTGGTGAGCGAAGCGAGCAGGGGGCGGAGCCCCCTAGTATTTAAAAAAACCTGAACAATAGCATTTTTCGGTTTTTAAAAATATGTTTCTGACGACGGCTACGGGGTGTATCTAATATCTTTTACACAGAAATTGCTAGAAAATTAAAGAAATAAATCAAGAAGAAATATTTCATGTTTGCAAGTATTTTCATAGTAGGGTATCAAACTACAATTTTGGAAAATATGAAGCTTTTGCCTTTTTCTTCACTAATTTTTCAAGAAACCAATGCAAACTCTTCTTACATCTGAACCATGTTTTACTATACTTGGCAATAGGTATGCACCGATTAATCGGCAGTACCGATTAATCGGTCATAATCGGCCACTTTGCCGATTAGTAATAATCGGCAAAACCGGGCCGATTAATCGGCTGAAAAATATTTTTCAGATATTATTCTTTAAAGTATACTTTCACTAGGAAACTATGATGAATAATTTTATTGACAGTAATAATAATCCTCACAGTTGAGATAAAGATTTTTTTAAATTAATTCTCCTACTTTGAATAAATATACATAGACAATGATGCAACATTTTTCATGTGGCGATAGTTTTCTCCTTAGCACAGTGCTTTCAGATAACCTCTAATTTTCAAAGAATAAAAGTATTGAATTAAATTGCTACTAATTACTAAAATATATGAATTAAAAGTACTCCTAAATTAGGGTGTTCACCACACACTCCCCCTCCCCTCCTTTTTTTTATAAATTTTTATTTCCAATTAACATAACTAACAATGCGTTAATAATATTATTGAAAATTGGTTCTAAGAAATTTGATAAAATATTGAAATTATTCTGTGAAAACTAGGAGAATGGAAAAAAAATCTTTTCCCAGAAATAAATTACTTACTATTTCTAAACTTGGAATTGTATAAGAGATAAAAAACAGTGATGGTAAAATCGGTAGTAGAAAAACAATTGTCCTTATCATTAACCCTTCACTGCACGATTTTTTATATTTTAATGAAAAAAATCATTTGTTACCTTTTAAATAGCCCTGAGTTCAGGAAAAATAAAGAAAAAAATTAATTTTAAAAATGTGCACCAAAAAAGATGTTTTAATTGTTTGTTCTATATATGGCACAAAGCACATAGCATATGCTTTGTATACCGATAAGTGTAATAATCTACAATGTGTTTTGTGCCATAAGTGGTATAAACAAACTTTCCACTAAGTGCATTTAAACATTTTTAGAACAAAGGAAATAATGACTAAGCACACTTCTAACGGAAATGCAGACACTCTTTCTTTAAAAAGCAAGAACTGTAATACCTAGACTAGTGCAACTAACTAGTGCATAAACATCACACTAAACTGTTATAGCAATGTTTCAGAAGGGGCACAAAGCTCAGTTTAACTGTATTTAAAAATCATAGGAATATATGAGGGTTTATTTGGTTTGTGCCAGATCTGGCACACCGTGCAGTGAAGGGTTAATCGGCTCAGCCGATTAATCAGCCGATTATCAACAGCCGATTAATCGGTAATCGGTAACCGGCCAATTTGCTTATCGGTGCATCCTTACTTGGCAACTCATTCCCAAATACTCCATAGTGTATCCTCGTTGTCATTGCTACTCTGTAAAATGAATGTCGTTTTTATAGTATAATACAGCTAATTTTATAGTTGTAAACTGTAAAAATTGCTTACTTTAAAGTATAGTAAACTGCAAAATTGCTAATTTTACAGCACTAAACAGTAAATTGCTGACTTTACAGTAATAAACTGCAAACTTGCTAATTTTACTTTTATTACCATGCATTCTACAGTTTTAAACTGGAACCTCTGCTGCGAGTATTATACTGTTGCTTTTACATGCATAATACAGCTAAATTTTACGGCAATAAACTGCACAGTTGCTAACTTTACAGTGAGAAACTGCAAAATTGCTAGTTTTTCAGTCTATTACAGCGCATTTTACAGTTTTAAATCGGAACCTGGGCTGCCAGTATTATACTGTACAAACAGCAGTTCATTTTTTTGCAGTGTACTGTGGCTCTCATCCGTGCATGGGGTGACTCATCGTCATCAGCCGAACGGGATGAATTAAAAAGCATCCTCCATCTCGTGTGTTATTTATTTTCAGGCTCATCAGCTCGTGGCTTGTCAAAAGAAGCTGGGTTTTACTTTATTTTTTCTTCTTCTTGAATTGTGCTGATGACAACAGCTGCTGATCAGAGCCCGATCATTCTGACATTGGACATGGGGTACATTTCTATTTCAGGGCCCCCACCCCCCTTCTCATGTCAGTTACTTGATACGAGTAAAAAAATTCTTACAATACCAGAGTGAAATAAAGTTTTCTGCAAAGATCGAACTTGAAAAAAGTAATGCTATCAAATTATTAAGAGAAAAATTTACGTCGCCATACACAGTAGGCTTTTAGGCAATTAGCATTTAAGAGGCATTGGATAAAGTATGAGGATTTTAGGCCCCCCTGAAATCTAAAAGGAGGGGCCTGTGCCCCGCGTGCCATTGCGGTAATCAGGCTCTGCTGCTGATACAGCCCTGTGATTGGATTAAGAGCGGGGGCAAAAGGTGATATTGATTAATATTGCTATGATCAGAATTGAGAGACTAGGACCAGTGGCGTACATAGCGCTCCCGCAACCCCGCGGCGTGGGGGGGGGGGGCGCAAGAGGTTTGAGGGCGCCCGATCCAAAAAAAAATAGCACTAAAGGTTACACGGGGAAAATTTTTTTTACATTTCAATAGGGGGGTGGGGGGCGCACTTACAAATCTTGCTGGGGAGCGCATCTTAGTCTATGTACGCTACTGACTAGGACAGTGTGGTCAGAAGTAGCGCGCTACAAGTAATCTAGCTACTGTAGTAGCTACATTATTTAGTAGTTTGTAGTGTAGTGCACTACGTTACGTTTAAAAATAAAAGTAGAGTAGTGCGTAGTGCGATACAAAAAATGGTAGCTTTTGTAGCGATTTCTGGAAACTATTTTTCAATTTGTTTTTTTTAAACTAAATAAATAAATAAATGAGAAAATTTAAAAAAGAGAGTGAGAGAGAGAGAAAAAAAAAAAAAAACAAGGCTTAATCGAATTCAAGTGGTGCAAATCTTGCACGAGTGCACCAGCGGAAGTAATGAGAAATAAGAACCTGGAAAATACGACGAGCCCTTTGTGTATATGAGGTATATGACCCTTAGATACCATCATTTTGACGCCATACAATCTATCTGTTTGATGTCATTAGTTTATTTGGCCTTATAATTTTCATATGCCTAAATATTTCCCTGGCAAGAAATTATTTAAAAAAAAGAGGCCAATTCTCAAACGGTGTATGCTTTTTATTTGTTTATTTTTCTAAAGTAGCGAACTAGCGACTACATTTCAAATTTGTTTGTAGTTGCTACATTTTAAAAAAATAAGTAGTTGTAGTTGTAGTCAGGGCCGTCGCGACCGGGGGGGTGAGAGGGGTGTCTCACCCTCCCAGCGATTTTTCCCTGTCGGCAAAATCTGTTTGATTCGGAATTTTTTTGTTTCAGATTTTCAAAACCTTTTTTTAATTTAAAAAAAAAATGCTTAATCACTTACACGACCGTTTGGAATTATTTTACCGACTGTTCCCTATAGCGTATCATCTCCTGGGCATTTTGACCGAGTTAGGCTCATAATACGGCGACGTCAATCGTCAGGGTCACTAGAATCGGCATTTTTCCTTTTTCAAGTTCGGGATTCACGAAATGCGTCATTTCCCCTCTTTTTTATATAGTACACATGTACACAGATTTATAATTTGTTAGAATACCATGTTTGGTAATAATGCTTAATGTTCATTCTGTTGATTTCATATCTCAGACACAGAACTTTTTAAACTGCTCACCGAATGCTTATTTTGCCGACTGCTTATTTGCCGACTGCTCATTTTGCCGACATAATAAGTGTTCACTCAGTGAATTCGGTTCTAAAGTCGGCATTTTTGCTTTTATTCTGTATTCAAAATTTTTGAGTTAAGTAATAAGTAGCCTTTTTTGAGAGCCATGTTTACATTTTCACTTTTAATAAAAAAGGAAAATATAAAAACATGTACCGTTTGAATCATGTGATGATCGTAGACAACTGTTCAGTTCGTTTGAAAGAATATAAATCATTTCAGCGACTTATTCTTTTACTGCAATCTTAACTTGCCGGTACACTGTTAAAAATTTTCCTGAAATTTTACGGTAAAAGTTACTGGCATCCATGTTGCCAGTAACTTTCACCGTAAAATCCAACTTTACTGTAAAATTTTACGGTAGAGAAAAGTAGAGTTAAAAAATGAAATATGCAAGCAGCCAGGATCGAACCCAAGACGCAGTTATCGCACTTCGCTTCTCTATCCACTGTACCGAATAGCCCACACATGACGAACAGAAATTGAGTATTACGTGCTTCGCTCAGTAAGTCACGTGGTTTATCAACTGGCTCTGTAATCGTTTCTTTTTTATGGTACAATTTACTGTAAATATTTTCGTTACTGTAAATGCAACAGTTTACAGTAATATTTACCATAAAAGTTTCCTGAATTTTTAACAGTGTAGTTACTTCAACAAAGTCTCATTTTGCCAACATTATACCGAGGGATGCGCCGAACTCAAATCAATGTGATGGAAGGAAATCAGCTCATTTTGCCGAATGGTAAAATACGTGTCGTCAGTTCTCAGGGGCAGATCTATATTCTAATTGAGAAGTGGGTTGTTATTATGGAAAAGAGGGATCAAAGTGCCATTTTGGGGCAAAAATGTAGGATATTTGGCAATTTTTTTCGAAACATAAGTCCTAAAAATGCAGTTTTAGGCTATATTTCATTGTTTAAAGACCGACCAAAGGGAGGCCAAAATTACCTATTTAGGCCTGTAATTTTGGAAATTTTTCGGGTGAGAACAGGCTCTATTTGTTTCACAGACACCCAGAGCTCGTTACCTGGGCAGGAACTTCCATAGCATTTTTTTTTATCCATGCCAAAGCATGCATAAGCTTTTTATAGAAATATTAATAAATTAACTCAGATCGCAATTTCGTAAACATTTTACATTAAAGTTGAACGAAAATGTGAAAAGAAAAAGAAAGTAAAGGTTGTCGAAAGTAATCGAATGGTGACAACGGACGCTTCGCTTCTGCTCTTTGTCTGGTCAGTAAAAGTGAATCTTTTTCGCTTTAGCTGATTCTTTCGTCTTCATTGCATGATTCATTCGTTGTTCTGGGGACGCGTCCATGGAAGCGTCCCGGGGCCTAGAGATTTCGGTGGTGTCGCTCGAGGACCTTTTTCCTCCTCCTTTTGGCGCGAAAAGAGACAAAAGCATCGACCAAGACGGTCGCAAAGAAAGAAAGAAAAGAGGAATCAGCTAGATCAACTTGCTTTTCCGCTTTCAGAATTACCCTTCAAAAATGCATTTGCATACTTCCACTTTCATCACCCCAAAGAAGAAAAAAAAACAAGTCAGGGAGCGTCAAGGATTTAGATTTTTGAGGTATGTTTTGAAATAAGAAACGTGATGATAATTGATTGATTTCTTTGGATTGCAGAATTTGTAGGTGTTCGGATATTTAATGAGTACTAAGAGGTTGAACTTTGTCCAACTAAAATTGACTTGTCGTTTGTGTTTGATGAGAATAATTATAGAAATATTTTTTTTACGTAATTGTAAATATTCTTATGAAATATGTTTTCCTTTAAATTAGAGATGAGATGATGAGCTACTTATACGTTTAGTAGAAAATTATTTATTGTGCTTAGCTACAGTTTAAGGCTAAGATATAGCAGATTTGTGTAGAACGTGATCAGCTCCTTTAAGCCGCTGCTATGCTATGGAAAAATAAAAAAATGAATAAGTAAAACTTCCTATGCAGTTATTAATAGCAATTTTCGTCAAATGAATGGGTAAATAAACGAAAAAAAAAAGAATTGTTAATGAAAAATAAACGATTGTATAAAAGAGTGAATTAATTAATTAATGTATAAGAAAAATAAATAAGTGAATAAATTAATGTATGGAAAAAATAAATAAGTGAATAAAATAGAGAATGAATAAGAACATAAATGAATGGATGCTAAAATAAACGAGTAATTACGTATAAGAATGTAAATGAATAAATTAATAAATGAGAAAATACTTTCGTGATTTCATAAATGAATGCCGAAGAAGACGAAATGAACTACTATTTCAGTTTGTCCCATCCACTTTTCCCGACGTGCACTTTACACATTGCATCAAACATTTAAAATCAAAACATTTTAAACATGAACTAAATTAGTACTGCACTGGACATTAGGAGACCTCAACCAGTACTCAAAACTATAATTAACTAAACACATCCGGAAGAGAGCAACCACCTCCTCCCCTAACGCGTCAGCATGTAGTCCGAAATTGCGTTTTAAGACGTCAAAATAAAAAACTTTCCATGTACAATCAAAAATGCGTTTTAAGAGCTTCTATTTCTAAACTTAGTCGAAGAGCGTCCACAAATCAAACAAGATCCTAATGCTCCTTACAAAAACTTGAAATTGCGTCTTAAAAAGCTTTTTATTTTAACCCTCTGGTTGCTTATCCCGCGATTTCCACGGGCAACGAAGAAGTAACAAAATTTGCTCATCCCGCGATTTTCACGTGCACAACGTAATTTAAAACCTTATTCCGCAATTTCATCGTTTAAATGTCGGCAATGAATTTTCTGAAGCATTTGCACAGACCGCTCGGCCATTTTACAAGCCCGACCTCCTAATTTAGTAAAGAAAGGATTTCATCGAAAGTGTGGTTTTTATTGCTCAAAAATTGGAAAAAAAAAATAGTATTGTTGTTCGAATTCGATATAAAGAACATGAAGGTAGAACTTTTCTTGTACCTTGTTGCAAGATTTATCATATTTAGGATAGTTTCTAACGTAATATGTGTAAATTTAGTACACAAGTTTTATATTGGTCTTCATAAATAAACAAATATGCATATTTTTAAAGACTTCGTTAAGAAAATTAAGCAGTCAGAGGGTTAACGTCTAAAATGACGCCCGACAACTCTGCACACTCTTAAAAGCCAGGGTGTGCAAGCGAAGTTATATCATCCTATATTGTTTAGAAAATTTCAGAGCAATATGGTTGATGAAACAGTGTCGTGAAATTGATGTGCATTCATAATGCATCATGACTTTTTTTTTTTTAATGTTACATATTTTTTTCTGAAACTTAACACCCTCAATTTACTCGCTTTGAGGAGCCCATTGGTTTGAAAATCACGGATCAAAATTCACTCATATAAGTCGGCAAAACGTTGGGAGTCAGTCGGCAAATTTAATCTCAACACCCCCCCAACCGAACTTGCTTCGCGACGGCCCTGGTTGTAGTTTACTACATTTGTAAGAAAGTAGTTGTAGTTGTAGCTCGCTGCAAAAGAAATTTAGTTTTTCCGACCCCTGGACTAGGACTTTACGACCTCCTCGATGAACAATCGCATATGAAGCGATTCTCAACAACTGGCATAAGATTTTTGTCTCCAGCTCGTTTAATTCATAATCCATGCTGATGAGTGTATAATAAGCACGAAACTGCAGTCCATGGTTGGAATGAGCTGGTGGTGTATTGCATGTTTCTGAATTAGCCCTTGCTTGGGGGCAGTTACTTACTGCTTAAGGCAGGAATTCAAGTGAAACAGGCGATCGCAAATTGCAATCCCTACTGGAAGTCGAATTACATTAGAACGTTTCTTGACAAAAACATCGTGACGTCAGCGTGACGTTTGCCTATGAAAAACGAGCTAGATAAAACGTCGCAGCCTACTTGGCGAATAAGATGAGATCGCTGACTGCTTGTGAGCTCTTATTGCCTCCACCCGTAGTGACGTCAGTGCCATTCTAGCGATTTCAACTTATCCAAATTTGGGAATTTGCGATTGCAATGGTGGTGGAGCCAATAAGAGCTCACAAGCAGTCAGCGATCTCCTCTTATTCGCTAAGCAGGCTGTGACGTTTTATCTAACTCGTTTTTCATAGGCAAACGTCACGCTGACGTCACGATGTTTTTGACAAGAAACGTTCTAATGTACTTCTTCGACTTCCAGTAGCGATTGAAATTTGCGATCGCCTGTTTCACTTGAATTCCTGCCTTAGAATCAGTGTTATTTACGTTTATTAGTTCACGTTGTAATACAGTTAAAGCGCCCTCTATAGTGGTGAAGAAAAAACACTGTTACCACTTTTATTTACCAAAAGTTCCACTCCTTTACCCTAGCCAATCAAAAGCCATGATCATCGGCATCGGTCCTGTAGTAAACAATGGAACTGCTGCCGGCGTAATAACCAGTAGTTTATTTTTCCCGTTTGTTCTTTCGTGTTGATTATAAAGCAGAGTAGCAAGTAAAAGGAACCGGAAAAGGATTTCCTTTTTCTTTGGATTTTGTGGAACATTAAAGGTTTTTTCTTTACATATCATAATCTTTACATGTTGTGTGCATGAGTAATGTTTTAGGAGGAAACTAGAAGCGTAAACCGTTTTAATATTCACGTGTTTTTCCATTGTAAATAGAGCTTTCTGTAGTAAAATATTTTTAGACATTTAACTATTTATGTCTTGTAATTTCATGTATGTTCTTACTAAAATTCAAAATATTGGTTTTAAACTTGTATGATTGTATGAAAACATACTGCGAAAACGATTCTTTGAAAGCTAAATTTCAATTTTCTGAAAAACATCTGTGTAACGTAGTTATTTTTCTCATTCTTACAATGGTAATGTTACTAGAGAATAGCATATCTCCATTCTCAAACAAAAGCATATGTTCATAGTACCTAATATCTTCATGACTCAACAAAAAGTATTTCACATAAGTATTTTACACTGGATATTTTTTTCACGCATTTGTATCCTTATGTGAAATTTTTAATGCGATATCAAAAAAAAAAAGAAAAAATTGGTCATAGGTAGGCAGGGTTGGCTTTCTGCCGTCAGAAACCTATTTTGCCGTGCCAGTGGCAAAAACTGGTTAAGCCGGCAAAAATTGGCGAACTAAAAAGACATCTTTAATAACTTTAATAGTAACAAAATAATATTTGATCAAGAAAAATATAACTTCATTTCATCATTTATAAAACTTGATACAATAACTAATATTGAATAATTTAATGTAAAAGTTGAATAATAACAAACTTTTCAGTTTGGTTGGTTTTATGGCACAAGAGGTCTGTTTTTTGTAAATATATTTTGTTTACATTAAATGTAATGGATAGAATATCAAATACCTATTGCAAAAAATTCTCTATCTTAACTTTTTATTTTATCAAACTCTGAAATTCAAAAACTTGACATTTAACTCTTGACGTAACTAAATGAAGCTCGTTTCAAGAAGTTTCTTGCTTGTTCCTTGACAGCAATTGCAACTAGATCTGCTGAGCTTTAGAGCACCTTTGCAAATTTCTCATTGGGGACAATGAATTGAGAAATTATTTAAATTATGAAACTGCATCCAAACTTATATATTGTTATAGACTACTGCAGAGTTTGAACAATGTAACAATTGATTTTGAATAGCGATAATATTGTAAGTAAATTGTACTCTCGTTAACACTTAATCATTTTCCCTGCGCATTCTCTAATTGTATGTCTGTAATTATTTTTAAGTCATTTTTTGAGTTTTTGCCATAAAAGTTGCAGAAAGTGGTTCCTGCCATGCTGGTTTTAACCTGTTTCTACTAATGATTTTTACGGCCTCATGGTTTTTACCAAACCTGCCAACCCTGTATATAGCACTAGAAATCATAACTTTGCCTTGATTTCCCAATTTCACTTTAGGTTATTATCCCCAATTATTTCAATTTCATGTTAAGGTTCACTGATAAGTTATTTTTATTCAAAATTTTAACAAATTAACTGTTTAAAATTTAATGTAGCATAAAATGTAAATTAATTTAGCGAAATCACAATCAATATTTTTCTGTTGTTTCATGATTACATTTAGATTTAAAAGATCTCCCACTTTTATCTTAAAAGATATAATAGATTCAGTAAAGAAACTAATGTAATCTGTTGGAAGCGTTTAAATTTTTGTGTGAAAGATTTGAATAGTCTTTTTTCTGTTGAATTTACAATTTCAGCAGACCTGGATAAAATTTAAAATTGTCTGCAAACTCAAATTTTTCTTAAAAATTTTCTATGAAAAAACTCTGCTTTTATTAAGTCTTACATAATGTCCAGGCCCCCAAAAATAGGGAGTTGAAAGCCAGTAACTGCAACTTACGACATTTATCGCTGGCCAAAAAAGAATTAATAGCAAACATTTGTTAAAAAATATCAAAATTGTCTGCTAACTTTGAACATTGTGTACATACCTGTTCGCGTATACATCTATTTTCCATGTTTGCACTTCAGATCTTGAAAAATTCAATGAGTTTTGTTGTTAAAATAAGTTTTAAATGTTACTCTTTACTTTTAGACAAATGGCATCAAAGGATGGGGATGTTGAAGAAGATAATTCTTTAGCAGATCTATCGTCAATACATCAGTTGATTTATGCGCTTGGTCGTCTGAAATTTTCTATGAGAAGCATTGCTGATATGAGCCTCCCAGTGTCATTGTTGCAAAATGAGGTAATGGTGTTCTTTCCTCCACTATAATATACCTTAACAGATACAGTAGAACAGCTTTATAATGCCAACCCGTACAGCTAAACTAGGAAAAATTTGAAACCGTCTGTGAACCAAATGAATTTCTTAAAATTTTCTGTAAAAAAAAGTCCAGTCTAATATCTCTGCCAACAGCAAAACTAAAAACATAAGAGAACTACACCACTATACAATCTGCATGTTTTTTCAATTGTATTTACTCTTTTTTTTTCAGGATTATTAATTGGAGATTCCTCAAAATTGGCTACCAACATGTCCTTTATCAAAAAAATTATAATACAGGAATTTATTTCAAACATATCAGGAAAAAAAATTTAGAAACTTTCTGCAAACGGCATTCGCATGTTCGTCTATTTTATCTGGGTCTGCTGTACAGTAGGGTGTATCGAAAAAAACTTTTTTTCGAAATTCGATTTACTAAGTTGATAAAAAGTCGCCCCTACCTGCCCACATATTCCACAAAAAATTTCAGTCTAATCGGAAATTGTTTAGGTGTTCCGCACGAGGCCTGAAGTTTGTGAATTTCTTCAAAAATAGGATTTTTTTCTAATTTTTTTTAAATATTAAGAATAAATGTTAAAAATAATTCAAGTTGAAAAATGTACACCGCAAAGTCGGAGAACAAAATTGGGTTTGAAAAAAAGTATATTAAACAACATTTAAATCTCCCACATTTATTCTAAACTTACGTAATTTTCACCAAAACTAGCATTTTACAAGGCCATGCGGCTTGATTAGAAACTTGTTTATGAATGTGGAATCTAACTGAATTAACACTTGAAACTGGGAATCATCTGTGATTTATGTGGAGTAAAAAGTAAAATAATATAAACTATAAACAGAATCTAAGCCCCTCGTCACACAGTGCCCGCGTTCTATCGGGGCCCCCGTGATGGTAAACGAAATACAGCTCCACTAGCGTAACTGCTTTAGGATTGCAGAAGAACATATCTTTGGTTGAGGAAACAGACTCTAAATATTTCGGACGTGGTGCTCCAGTGAATGGCCCAAGAAAAGAAATTGTAGCTTCAGTTTGCGGATTTATGGAAAAAAAAAAGTTCTATTGATAAAGAACATAAAAGCTATCGGTTGTGATGGCACATCAGTTAACACTGAAAAATCAAATGATGCTAATAGACTTCCAGAAAAGTCTTTAGAACCCTCACTACAAGCCGTGGTATGTTTTCTTCATTTAATGCATTACCACTTAGAAAGTTAACGGTGACTCTTGATAGACCGACTACTGGACAAAATTCTTTTAGTTGACCGATTGGAGAATTCTAACAATATCACTAAAATCTACCAGTCATGAACTTTAAGAAAATAGAACGCGTTTTACCAGAAGTTGATGTCAAAGAATTGAGTCAAAAATACTTATGGGATGTGTAAAAAGCTGTAATGTCTGGCAAATATTCTCAAAATTTAGCAGAAAGGAACAATGCAAGCTTTTCCCATGCAAGATGGCTCACGATGGCAAAGTTTTGAGGCTATACATCGCACCTAGTGATCCAAGTTCATAGTTAAATAAACTAGCAGAATTTATAATAAAGGTTTATGCTCTCTGCTTTTTCACAATCGAATCTCAGCATAAAATTATTCAGGCATCTAAGCATTTTTTTAAGATCATAGATTGCAGCAAGTATTTGGATACAAATCTCCAAAATGGTTATCCATTCCACATTGTAAAGAAGCCATCTTGCATGGGAAAAGCTTGCAGGTTCCTTTCTGCTAAATTTTGAGAATATTTGCCAGACATTACAGCTTTTGACACATCCCTGAAGTATTTTTGACAATTCTTTTACATCAACTTCTGGTAAAACGCGTTCTATTTTCTTAAAGTTCATGACTGATAGATCTTAGAAATATTGTTAGAATTCTCCAATAGGTCAACAAAAAGAATTTTGCCCAGTAGTCGGTCTATCAAGAGCCACCGTTAACTTTCTAAGTGGTAATTTATTAAATAAAGAAAACAGACCACGGCTTGTAGTGAGGGTTTTAAAGACTTTTCTGGAAGTCTAATAGCATCATTTGATTTTCCAGTGTTAACTGATGTGCCATCACAACCGATAGCTTTTATGTTCTTTATCAATAAAACTTTTTTTTCCTCATAAATCGTGAAACTGAAGCTACAATTTCTTTTCCTAGGCCATTTACTGGAGCACCATGTCCGAAATATTTAGAGTCTCTTTCCTTAACCAAAGATATATCGCACCCTTGCTTCAATAGTGTTACAACTCAAAATATGACGATTTTGAGTTATTGGTATCACTGGATTCAGAAAAAAAGCTCTATCAATCTCAAAACACCGTTCTAACTTGAGGGTATTCAGTGGCCTCCAGATAGCAGTTGAATCGGTGTAGACGATTCACTTGCTATCCCCCCCCCCCCAACTTGGAACATTTATAATTTTCACGATAACGAAATATCAAATAGGGAAGGATACCAAATAACGTCTGAAATTCAATTTTAAAAGACTCTCACATTTTGTCATGACTTCCAAGCCCAGAATAATGATATCAGCGGCGGAACAGTTTTTCGCGTTTCCTGAAAAAAGCGGATTTTTGAGTTGTAACACTATTGAAGTAGGTGTGCGATATGTTCTTCTGCAATCCTAAAGCAGCTACGCTAGCGGAGCTGTATTTCGTTTACCATCCACGGGGCCCCGATAGAACGCGGGCACTGTGTGACGAGGGGCTTAGCTTCTGTTTATAGTTTATATTATTTTACTTTTTACTCCACATAAATCACAGATGATTCCCAGTTTCAAGTGTTAATTCAGTTAGATTCCACATTCATAAACAAGTTTCTAACCAAGCCGCATGGCCTTGTAAAATGCTAGTTTTGGTGAAAATTACGTAAGTTTAGAATAAATGTGGGAGATTTAAATGTTGTTTAATATACTTTTTTTCAAACCCAATTTTGTTCTCCGACTTTGCGGTGTACATTTTTCAACTTGAATTATTTTTAACATTTATTCTTAATATTTAAAAAAAATTAGAAAAAAAATCATATTTTTGAAGAAATTCACAAACTTCAGGCCTCGTGCGGAACACCTAAACAATTTCTGATTAGACTGAAATTTTTTGTGGAATATGTGGGTAGGTAGGGGCAACTTTTTATCAACTTAGTAAATTGAATTTCGAAAAAAAGTTTTTTTCGATACACCCTACTGTACAGTAGAGTAAAACCAGTGGTAGCACAGATTTTTTGCCCTAAAGATTAGGGTTGCACCGAGTGCTCGGTAAATATTCGGTACTTGGCCAATTTGCCGAGTACTCGGTACTCGGCCAAATTTGGATCAGGTACTCGGCCGATACCGACTAGTTGTAGAAAATTAAATAGTTCAAGACACATTTTTCAATAATTAAAAATATGCATATATATATATATATATATATATATATTTTAGAGGAACAAATTATGGGTATACTGCCATCTAGTGAGAAATTTTCAAGTTAATTTTGAAAATATTGAAGTTTGTAATGCTTCAATAGAGTAAATCTTCATTTTAATGTCCCCAAAAGCTTTTGAAAATTATTCAAGTTTAGAGCATTAGAAATAATCAATAATAGATTAATATAATTCCAACTTAATTGATACTTTATATTAATTCATTTAATGTAGTTTCATTTAAAAAAAAACTTTTTTCTAAAATTTTTGACAAAATAAATAAAATATTTTAAATGATGCATAATAAGTTAAATTCAGTGGGATTTTTGTTCTAAGAACTATTATAGAGGTCCATTCTAATGATCAGTTCATATGTCAGGGTTCGAATTTACTGCTGGTTCATTGGTTCCAGACCAGTAAAACTCGCCTCGAATCACCATAAAAATAATAAACAATCCAAGGACCACCATTTTTTTAAGAAAAAAAATGTGGTTAATGATTTAAGGTGGACCAGTGATGTTGTCTGTTAACCAGTATATTTTCCTGTTCACTGGTCGAGAAGACCAGTAAAATTTTGTAATGATTTCTAACCCTGTACCGCTGTATGTCAATGATTTTTAAAAAACAATCGGTACTCGGCAACTCGGTACTCGGCCGAGTAGTGAAAGACCGAGTACTCGGCCAAAGTACTACTCGGTGCATCCCTACTAAAGATCAAAAGTTAAAATACCCCTAGCAGCAGCCCACCCAACCCCTCTGAACTGCCCTCAGGTGGGTTCATTGTTTCAATTTTTTAGAAAACTCTTTGTTTTCTGTTTTTAAACTTCAGTCCTTTGCTCAAGATCAACTTAAGGGGGGGATTGTGCTAATCTTTATACAGGGTGTCCTCTACAATCGTGGACCAATAGCTAATTTCTAAACCGTTAGAGATAAGCATCGAGTTTATTTAGGAAAAAATCTCCAAATTACGAAAGGAATTTTGGGTCCATTCAATGTTTTTCAAAAAATCAAATTTTGAAAGAGTTACGAAATTTAAATTTTTATACAGCCCCCCAGTCCTATCAATCATATTTAGTAAAACATTCTTGACACT
>JAXGGA010005822.1:0-74884 GCA_038373865.1 Uloborus plumipes
AAGATTTTTGCAAAGAATCATAATAAGAGATATATATTTAAATATGTAGCTAACAAAAAAAAAAGATTTACATGTGTAAATACAGATGGATGATAAACACCACAAACTTTCTACAGTTGAGGTGAAATATGATTAAGAATGCTAATTATTTAAGACATGAATTTAGTGAGGTAATTAGTGAACTAAGTGCTCTAAGTAGAAAAAAAAAATCATTAATAAATGGTAGAGTTGTTAGTTTTCATCACTTTTTATGCATGAATTAAAATGTTTGAAATTTTGCAAAGTTAAAAGTACAGGAGAAAGAAGTATCTTCTAAAATTATAAACAAAGTAAGTGTTCCAGCATCATACTACAAGCAAAAATAGTTTTGTATGTAAATCTTTGTGAGTAACACTATAAATTGCATATATTCAGTTTTACTATAACTTTTACATTCATTCATTTTAATTTAATTTAATTTCAATAATTTTGACAAGTGGATTTTAAAAATTTCAACAGGATTGCAGGTAATAATTTACATATTATGCATCTCAAAGCATCACATTGAGGTAAGTAATATGAAAAAAAAATTAATCGACAGAAGAATCATACGAATTTCATGCAAAAGTATGTACAATTATACATCTAACACGTATGATTTTCAGATTCAAATAAACAAGTGTCCAAAAAACAAACAAGCACAATGCAACTTTTTACCTTAAACATGACACAATCAGATGACTCAAAATTCGGTGGAGCTTGAACAAAGAAAAATGGGGAAAACCCATGCACATGACACATTATGCTATTTCCAGCTTTTGTAACACCAAAAATTCTCATTATTGGCACAGGACCAGAAGTACAACGAGACATTCCGGAAACAGGCTGCCCAACATAGTAATCTATATCCAGTTGTTGAAAGACAATACTATCCTGACTAGGATTTAAACATGGGGGAGCAGGGCGTGACCACTTGGCATTAGCTGGCTGAGAAGAACAAGGGGCATCACCTAAAAATTAAAAAGTAACATATAATACCAACTACTCTGTTAAGGGAAAAGATAGACCAAAAGTATACAAATAGGTTGCCACAAGGTTTGCCACTATCTCCCTTTAGGGGATTTTTTCACGAAATAAAAAAGTTATCCAATAGTATTTGCTTTTGTCGTCTGCTTGTTCCCCATTCCTACTTGAACAAATCAAACATGTGATTCACATCACCAAACTTAGCATTTTTTTGTTTTACATCTAGTCCATCTTTTTTGTGAATGCAGTATAGGAAAAGAACTCAAGTGATTAAGTTCATATTTATTGAAACAAAAAGTTAGATGAAAAAGCGTAACCTATAAGAAATGTCCTTGTTCTTGTAAGGTAAATATTGCACAGGCAAAATATAAAATTCAATATAATAAAGCAGGATTTTTTTAACAAAAGAAAACAAAATAAGTTTTATAAACTAACAGATCCTGACTCCTCATGTATAAAACTCAAAAACAAATTTGAGATTTATACATGAGAGAATGACTAATAAATACATTAAGGAGAAAACATTAAAGCAGATGAATTATTGAAAGACATCAAACACACAACATGCAATATTAACAGGTTTTCAAGAACTGTTTTAATATGATTTTTCTCCAATTTGTTTATAACTTCCCACAAATTTTATACCTTTTAAGGGGAGCTATAGGTTCGGTATCTAAATCAAAAACAAAAATAGTGAAATGTATTACATTCTATTTGTTTAGGGGTTTTAAGGATCCCAGACTCTTCATGCAGTTACAGAAAACTTTAGTTAAGGGACGCATTTTACTTGAGGAGTTTTTGTAGTCCTTTGAAAGTGGTTAGAGTCAACTATACAAACACTATTTTATCAGTTTTTATAATAACTTATGAATATGTAACATTATGGAATTATTAATTTCAGTAATAGTCTAGTGGAAATTTCCTTAAATTTGATTAATAAAGCATATCTATACTAATAATATAAAGCTGAAAAGTTTGTTTGTTTGAGTGTGCTAATCTTAGGAACTACTGGTTCTGATTGAAAAATTCTTCTTGAGTTGAATTGCCCATTTAATCAGGAAGGTTTTAGGCTGAAAAACATTATGCAATATGTAAGGAATTATTATTACGATTTAAAAATAATAATGGTTGAAAAGCACGAGCAGATTAGTTTCCACTCTTCTCGAGAGATATCTTATATAAAAATTATTGTTTTAGCAACTGTGTGTAGAGGGCGCTGCCCCCCCCCCCCGACAATGATTTGAAGGTCCATTTGATCGGCTCTTTACAAAACGGTTGTCTTCAGTAAATTGATCTTTGAATGCGTGTTTATTCGATACTCGGGTACATAATTTGCTTTGTAGTATTTTTCTATTGGGTTTTGTTTTATTTATTTCTGCAATGTTTGTTTTCGTTCTTGTAGTTGAAGAAAGTCATTTATTTAATTAAGTAATTTGATTTATGTAAATTGGCAAATTAAGTAATCTGATTATTGAATTGTGATTGTTCTTTATTACGTTTTTATTATATTGCATCATAGATACTAATATAACTAAACACATAATTTAATTACATAGTATTTTTATATTGGTTATTGTTTTATTCTTCTTTCAACTTTTATACTTTACTTCTTTCAACAAAAATAAAACTAAAAGTATCCTGCATACAGGAGTACTTTAAAATATGTTCTTTATATCAAATAATATTGTATTGATCCATATTTGATAAGATTGGGCACCTTATTAATTTTTTTCCTGAAGATTCTTTTATTTTTGTGTTTCCCAATGCAATTTTTATACTATGTGTTTATCATATACATATCATATCAATGGTGTACTTAAAATAGTTTTTTAATAGATTATTGTCTTATTGACACGTGTGAAACCACGGGGGCACAGTTATGTCTTGTCCTAAAATTTTTTTAAAGAAACAACTTATATCCGTTACAATACAAAGGAATTCTTTTTTCTGATTTTTTCTTCAAGTTTTGTTAATTTTTTTTTTTTTTTTTGTTCAGAGTTAGCCCGTGCAACACCGGAGGACCCAGCTAGTAGTCAGTACACAAGCTTTTACTTTTATATTATTAATTTACACAATGCAACATAATGAAGTATTAATTAGTTTTACAAACAAATCTAGCATGAATTATTTTTGAGTTTCAAAATTGCCTGATTTACAGAACTCTGAAAATTTTACTGCCAATCAAGCTAAATATTCTTGGGAAGCGGATCATAATGCTGCTTCAGAAAAACTTTTTTTTACAATTTTTATTTAGGTTTGGGAAAATTGAGCTGTCTACATGTGCATCCTCTCCCTTAATTAATGGGGCCGTGGTAGCCCAATCGGTAAGGTGTCGGACTCGTGATCGGAGGGACCCGTGTTTCGATCCCTAGCCGATCAAAGATCCATTGTCTCGATTAATGGTGGCTGGGAGACGTTAAAAATGTCGTGGTTACAAAGTCCTCCAAGTGAAACAATACCTCTGGGGGTACCAGGCCAAGGGTTTGCTCGACCCTTGGTTCTGGTTCAAAAAGAACGGAGTGCTCTTCAGGGTCCTATCCCGGTTAAAACCACGAGTTGTGTTAGGTACAGGGGACCCTGGAGTGTGTGAATTGTGAATGTCCCTTAATTAACACATCAAATCCTAAATCCCAAATAAGCAAAATTACAATTCGTTGCCATAGCGTTTGGTAACAAAATAATCTAGAACTGCAAGCAAATACCGCTTACAATTATGCTCTCTTTCTATGGGGCAGTTGTTCATAGCTTTACACATACAGAATTATTATTTACAAAATTATCAAAATATATAAAAATAATTTCCCAAATCATTTCTTAACAAATAATTGGTACAGTCTTCTGCTGCAAACACGCATGGTGTTTGAAGCAGGCTGACTCTGTGAAGTTCCACTGGTACACCAAGTTTGTTAGCTACCATATCTAATTGAACAATATTTACAGGAACCGTACATTTATTCAAAATTTATAACCCCAAGAGATTCTTTTTTAAAATAGCTACTTTAAGTAAACTAATAGACAAATATGAAATTAATTTATAAACAACATTAACACCATAGGAAATATTTATTTAGAATAGCAAAATAAAAAAAAGACTTCCATCAATGGAAGTCTGGAAGTTTACCAGCAGAATCTTGTAGTTCTAGCGACTCTGACTGGAATTCTTCTTCTAACTCATCCATAAGAGCCAATTCCTCTTCAAAGTTACTTCTTTCATATTCTTCATCATCATCATTTTGCTTCTTTTTCATGAATTTTTGAGGAGGCCCTTGACTGCTTGAAAATTTCCGTTTTGAATCCATGATGAATTCTAGTTTGAGCAAAAAGCCTTTAATGTTTTGAAGAAATAAAAAAGAAATGTATATAAGACCATAACAGTAAAATACATGTTGTAGATCCTTCAACTGATTGTAAAAATGCACTTCTAAATTTAACAAATAAATTATAGACTATTTATGATATTTCAAATATCTGAATTTTACTAAAACAAGAAACATTTCCTTGACAATGATTCTTAAAAAAATAACTTCACTTATTATTAAAAGAGGTTAAATTGTACACATAATCTCCGTAACTAACTTAGTACAAGAAAATAATTCCTCTCTTTCCCCACAGCATTTCAAAAAGTAAGCCTATTTTACAAAATCAATTGCAGCATCACTTTTTTTCTTACCGAGTAAGAAATTCCACTTAAGATAAAAAGCAATGAATCTAAATTTTTGGAGTCTGGAGATTCCTCAATTTACCAAATGAAACTCTGATTTCACTGAATGAATGAAGAAAAAATGCATGCATGCATAAATACATCTAATAAGAAGGGACATTCAGTTATTTATAAAACATAAAGAATAATTGCAATATTGTAAAGTCCAAATTTTACATACCATCTGTTGACATCTAATTTTTAAAAAGTGCCCTTTGAACCGATTTTTATAACAAATCTTTCCCTCAGGTTTTGTTGGTAAATTAAGTATAAACAGGGTTTTTAAATCATTTCATAAACTTGCAGCGATAAAATTTAAGGAAGTAAGAAAAAGGTTAGATAATTTTCTCTTAATATCTATTAAATTTCAACCACTGTTTAAACTTACTGAAAATTGAAGCTTTAAAATTTTATTATTAATTTTAAATCAAATGATATTCAAGAATTAACCATACTCTTTTCGGAAAAAACAAATAAGAAATGTGTAAAAATGTAATTTATAAAATACAAATTTCAAAGGTGACACTGACATGATCGGGAGAAATATTGAACTAATTTCATACCATTTAAAAAATTAAAAGCAGCATTAAGAAATTAATATGTTCTGCAAAACAATCTATTCCATTAATCACAACTAACCAAGCCAGCAAAAATTAATTAAAGAACAAAACAAGCATTAATTAGAGGATATTACCTTACTTACAATACCTAGTCAATTAATAACAAATTCAAAACGCTTGTACAATTGATAGTCAACATAAATTCAGAAGAATTGCCTTAAAAGCGACAGAAATGTATGAAAACTTAATAAAATGAAAATTTTGCAAAATTTAATCTTGATTTATTACACAAAAACAACATTGGTTTCTGACCCGGAGGTTTGCCGCCAAATTTTTTAACTCACTTCACTTGCAGCAAATTCTGCTAATATCACTGAGCTATACCAGAAGTTTTACATTTAAACTGGTTATGTGCTACTTAATCAAGAGCATTGTCTCTTTTTTGAATGAATGTATGAAATAGATTTGATATACATTAATTTTAACTTATTTTTAACTTATTCATTAAAATGTAAACAGTATTTTTCATCACAAACTTGCTTCCTCCAACCTTTTTATTCTTCATTTTGCACTTTGTATGTAAACAAAACAAGCGCACACGTGAGTAAATTTAGGAATGGAGGAGGTGAGTTTTATTTAATAAGACTTATAATGACCTGCGCGAACTATAAGTCCAATTTAAAAAAAATTTTAAATTATTCCAACACTAATAAAAAGCTTTCTAATATTTTGTGGCTATTTTGTTCATTTTCACACAAGAACTGAATCCGGTGTGAGCGGTAAAATTAAAAGGGCCATGAAACTCCGCAGCCATAATAGGTTGTAATTTTAAATAATGATTTTGGTATTTTGCTTTTTTTTCATATTTTTTGTGCATTAATGTTTGTCTCTCCGTTCGTCCACTTTCCTTTGCCCCCTCCTACAAAAGAAAAAAAATCTAACCTTTGCTTTTTGAATACCCTGCCAAAACAAATGTATTATCTTTTTTGCCATTATAGTAATTCATCTTGTGAGTGAAATGTCTCTGTTCGTTTGATTCAATCTTATTAAACATATTTCTTATATTAACAAGGATTTAATTTTTAGATGTCTCTGAGGGTAGCAAAAAATGCTTTGAGGCAAAAGCTTAAAGATACATTAAAAAATATGCCCCCTGAAGAAAGGCAGTTGCAATCTGATGTAGTGCTTAGAAAGGTATTTGTCTGAAAGTTAATGTTTTCTTTATTACTATATTATTTATGTGAATGTCTGTTTCTTATTTGTTGTGAGAATAAGATTAATTTCTGTGATTTTGTTTATGTTTTGAATTATTGACATGTAAATGATCTTAAACTTTTGCGGTTATCTTTTCTTGCTTGCAGAGAAAACCATCAGTGAAAAGAAAATACTTAAAAAAAATTTATGCATATAGTACTTAAAAAGTGATGCTGAATTAGGATTATTATTTAATACTCGCTACTGTTGTTGTTTTGTGCCAGCTAGGTGGCAGTTTCAGTTCTGTTGCTTTACTTTTCCAACTGTACAGTGAAGTCCCCGACTTCCACAGTACACACATGCCGTAAGGACGCGTTTACAGGGTAGGCAACCATTCACTGCACAACAACACATTCACACAAAGAAAGGACAGGAGAGAGAAAGTATATCCATGACCAAGGCTGGTTTCTAACCCGATATCGCACCATCCAGTCAGACTTCTCTAAACACTAGACAAGATGACGGCACTCCTGTCATTATTATGTAAAATTTGAATATTATGTGATTTACAAAATGATGTGATGAAAGAACATAAGCATTAAGAAAATTAATTTTGGTCATTTTATGGAGTCGTTTCAAAATAGAAATTTTGTGAAAAGTCTATTTTAACCACTGGATTTTCTCAAAAATGAATTTTGAAATTGCTATTTTTAAGTAGATTCTGTGTTTGCAATTTTACAAATTTTTTAAGAGGAATCCAATAAATTATAACCAGGGGTGGTTGTTTTCCGGTATTTTACCGAATTTCCGGTATTTTCATGATCGATTCTGGTATTTTCATGTTCGAAAATACCGGAAATAAAATATTTTTAATTATGCTTTTATCTTCTCACCTCCGGATTTTTTTCTCGTTTTCGAAGTTTCGATGATTTTTCCGATAACTATTAATAATATTCATCAAATAGAAAGGTTCAGATGCCATTCTTTTTTTAAACTTTAATAAAAAAATTTATTTGTACCTTTTTTTTATTTTGATGCCTTTATTTAAGAAAATGCAATCTATTTGCATCCTACATGAGAATCGAATTCTTCTCATTTTTGATGCTTATTACCTTTAGTTAGGAGATAAATAAATGAAATATATTTTTATTTGTATTAAAAAACCATAACTTTAAAATTCTTGAGTGAAATTCTGTGTCTTTTATGAAAATCAAAATGTCAAACAGTTAAAAATTGAAGCGCTAATTAAAATGTGTTTGTCTTCGAAAGGAAATTAATTACTATATGTGTATAAAAATAAAATTAGGTGTGCTTAAGTAATAGGGGCCTTGGTTTAAAAAAAACATCCCCCCCCACACACAAACATTTTCTCCTTAAAACTTACAGGTATTTTTTTATGAACTCACAATCACCCCTGTTATAACCAAACTCTGGTACTTTCATTATTATTAAGATGTCACTGGCTGTTTTTGTGCTAGATTGCACTACCAGTTTTTATACTGGGCCAAAAATGTTCAGCAATAGTAAACGTTCAGTTTGGCTCTACATTGAAGCTTGAGGTTTGTGATTTAGTCGAGTTTGTTGGAACTTGTTCGTAAATGGCCACTAAGTAGAATCCTTATGATAGAAAATAAAGATAGCCAAACCTTTGTAGTCAACATTTTTTGCTCAAATGTATTCGTGGAAAAATTGCTAAATTAATTAAAATAGGATATTTTTAGCAAAATGTACTTATTTATTTAGTATATTACTTACCTTGTATTTATGTATTTCAAATATTTTAGCTATTTCAAAACAAACAATATTTGGAGAGCAAAAGGATTAGTGTTTACCTTAGCAGAGACATTGAAGTCGACACCAAAGGAGTTCTTCTGAATTTATTTAAGTCTGGCAAAGAATGTTTCATCCCAAAATATTGGTAAATATTTTTAAATAAGCAAAATTAATATTTTGAGTTATATTTGTGCTTATTTATTTAGCTATACTTGTGTTCTTTAAAAATTTGTAAAATGTATGGGCAAAATTAGATTTTTTATTTTAAAACATTTGTCATTGTGTTTTTTTTTCTTCGTACTAAATTTCAATAAGTATGTTGACTGTCAAAAATGTTGGTAAAATTAAAAACATTATTTTCAGATTCAATTTTGAATTTAAAATATGCATTTATTTTTTAAATATAATCATTCTAAGTTATATGAATATTTCTTAAAAATCTAAATGTCTGCTAAACAATAAATTTGAAAAAAATTGCGTGTGCATGACAACAGCTTTTCTGATTGCTTTGCGTCTATAAACCTACGTCATTTTGCATTAAATAAGGGATACCTTGTAGTCTCAAAACAAATCTATACACTTTTTTGAAAACATTGTGTGTGTTTTTTAACATAGTTTATCATAAATGCTTTGTTCATTTCAATGTTTTGTATTACAATTTTTTTACTATTTGATAGTTACTAGGTTAAATAGTTGTGCTAGATTTTAAACAAGATTTTAAAACATTAAAAAACATAAATGCGTGTTTCTTGGTAAAATATGAAAATTTTCGTATTTAAATTATTAAATTAACTTTAGCTTTATGCATTAGAATTAATTATGATGACAGATTAAAACTAAACTATAAAGTACCAATAACAAATGCAAACTGAAGCCAGAAAAAGAAATATATAATAAAGGAGAGTATAACTTATAATGCAGCACCACTTATGTGCCTTTTTAATGGACTGAGATAAATAAAAAGCTACATAAAATTCACAAACGCAGGATTCATCATAGCACATCATACCCCACTTGATTGCAACAGCTTTAGAGTTTTTTTTTTTTTTTTTTCAGTGTAGTTTTTCAAGTAAACCCATTTATCTGAATTGAAAGGTCCTATATGCTCATATCCAGTGGTATACATAGCACCCCTGCAGCCCCTGTGGTAGAGGGGTAGGGGCATGAGTTATGAGGTTGCACACTCCAGAAAAATAGTACTATCTACAAGTTACACTAAAAAATATTTTTAATCTTTAAATATAATTTTCTACAAAAGTCTGTATGTTGCGGTTCATATCTTATTATACACTGCTCGACATTGAAAATGTAACACCAAGAAGGAGTGGTCAGAAATTGATGAAATTTGGTAAGAAGACAGAGACAGCATGGAACAATAAGTGATATTTATTTCAAAATAAATAAGCAAAATTTAGAACGAGGACGACGTCGGCTCAGTAAGAAGTAGGACCACCGCGGACAGCGATGCACGAAGAAACACGTCTAGGCATGGAGTCAATAAGCCTGCGGATGGTGTCCTGAGGGATGGCACTCCATTCCCTTTCAACCATTTGCCACAGTTCGTCCTCTGAACGAGGCAGTAGCAGGTTCTGCAAACGGCGTCCAATCACGTCCCACACATGTTCGATTGGTGACAAGTCAGGAGAGTATGGTGGCCAGGAAAGCATCTGTACACGTCGTAGAGCATGTTTGCTGATTCGAGCACTGTGAGGCCGGGCATTATCCTGTTGAAAAATTGCATTTGGCAGACCCTGAAGGTAGGGGATTGCCACCGGCCGCAGTACATTATCTACATATCGTTGGGCCGTCATAGTGCTCCGAATACAAACTAGAGGTGATACGGAATTGTATGCAATAGCGCCCCAAACCAGAGCATTTTTTAACATAGGGACTAGGCGACACTAATGTCGCCTAGTGAAGAAAATTTGTCGCCTAGAAAATGCAAAACAGAGTCACTGGGCAACATGTTTTTGTAAAATTTTATATCTATTTTGGGTTTTTCTCCCCCCCCCCAGACACATTTAAGGACAGACAACCGCACCGTGTCGCCCAGTGAAAAATCCTTAAAAAATGCTCTGTCCCAAACCATTATGCCACGTTGTCGCGCTATGGGGCGTTCCACAGTTACTGCCGGATTCGATCTTTCTCCACGTCGACGCCACACACGTATGCAATGACTATCGCTGGACAAACAGAAGCGGGATTCATCTGAGAACACTGCGGTTTGCCATTCTGCCATCCACGTCGCTCTGGTCCGGCACCATTCCAAACGTTGGAGTCTGTGCTGTGAGGTCAATGGCAGTCTTCTTAGTGGGCGCCGTGATTGCAGGCCACGTGCAACCAGTCGACGGGAAATGGTTCTGGTCGACGCAGGAACATCCAGGGTACCTTGCACGTGCTGCAGAATCGACGTACAAGTGACTTGCGGGTCCGCCACAGCTTGTCGGTGAATCCGTCGATCCAAGCGGTCTGACGTCACTCTGGCTGCACCTGCACTTCTCAATATGGCTACATTTCCTCTTTCCAACCATCTCCGACCTAGCCGATGCACAGTGCTTGCATCCATCAAGGGCAGATCCAGCTTCTGGCTAAGGAGGGGGTCAAAGTGCAATTTTTGGGCAAAAATGGGGGGTTTTGACAATTTTTTCGTAATATAAGTACCAAAAATGCAATTTTTTGCTATATTTTGTCGGTTAAGGGGGGGGGGTCATGACCCCCATGACCCCCGCTCTGGATCCGCGCCTGGCATCCATGTGGGTATCAGCTGCAATTTGACGTATGGACCAACCTCCCCTTCTCAGTCCGATCACCATACCCCTTGTAAAGTCTTCTATATGCTGGAAGTGTCTTCGTTGAGGACGGCGTGGCATTTCCTCCTATCACACGTATCCTTCGAGACAAAAACCAAATTTCTCCGATAATTAGGCTGGCAGAAAAACCAACATGAACATAGCCCACTTTTCAACTTCATTCTCTTATGTCTTACTTCACGTTCGTCGGAGAGCTGCGCATTTCATATCATTTGCATAACTCAGTGACGTGCGTCTACGGTAAAATTTGCATGAATTTCTGACCACTCCTTCTTGGTGTTGCATTTTCAATGTCGAGCAGTGTAAGATCTGGCAATTTGTTTTGAGTATAATCGTCCACTGCAGAGCTGTCCAACTGGCGGCCTGCGGGCCGCATGCGGCCCGCCAACTTCTTATTCAGCAGATTTCTTTTTTCGAAATTTTATGGTATCGGGAAGCATCGAGACTACCATTCTTGGTCAAACCGTGATTCCCGAAATTTTCTCTCGATCGCTTTTCACTCCTTTCATTGTATTGGGAGAAAACGTATAGGGGGGACATCTAAAGGTCAAGGTCAAGCAGTCCTACCCTGCAAGTACCCAGGCACGTGTCGCTTCAAACAATTTCCTAGAAATAGTATTGCCTCGCGTTGGTAATACCAGGCGGGGGAGACAGGGATAGGTAAAACCTGCCTGTAATTGGTTCAAAATAAAGAGGGGGGCGGAGGGGCTCACTGACGCTGCGGTTTTTGTTGAGAATTTGCTGTCGTCAACAATCCTCTCTTTTCCATTGATGATCTTGATTTGGCTCTAGTAGTTGACTGCATATATTTCATCTTCCATCATGAGTAAAAAACGAAAGATTGAGAGCGAGAATCGTATGTTCCAGGACCGCTGGGAAACCCAGTACTTTATTACAAATAGAAAGGACAAACTCCAGTGCATGATTTGTATGCAAATTGTGGCTGTGTGCAAGGAATACAATGTCAAAAGACATTATACGAGTCTTCACGAAGGGAGCCACGGTAAATATCAAGGAGAAGCAAGATCTCTTATGGTTTCAGAACTGAAGTCAAAACTGCAAAAACAAACTGGTGTGTTTACTCAAGTAAAATCTGACCAGTACAATGCTTTGCATGCTTCGTATGCAGTTTCACTTGAGCTTGCTAAAGCGAAAAAACCTTACACTGATGGCGTCTTGGTTAAAAAGTGTGCTGTAGAAATGGCAAAAGCATTTGGTGATAGCAAAATTGTTAAGCAATTTGATTCGGTTCCAGCTTCTCATCAGACCATCCAGCGAAGAGTTGCCGAAATGGGTGATCAAATACAACAGAAATTGTCCAGTGAGATTGAAAAATGCTGTTATTTCTCCTTGTGTATCGACGAGAGTACAGACCAGTCGGACGTTAGTCAACTCTTGATTTTCATTCGCACTGCAAAAGAAGACTTTGAGATCAGAGAGGAGCTCCTTACCATGTGTTCTCTTCACTCCACAACAAAGGGTACGGACATATTTGAAGCAGTGCTGAAAGCTGTCAACAGTGTCGGAGGTTTTGAAAAGTGTTCCGCCATAATCACAGATGGTGCAAAGGCAATGGTAGGACCAAATATCGGATTGATTGGATGTTTGAGAAAAAAGGAATGAAATGCCCTGCACTTCATTGCATCATTCACCAGCATGCTTTATGCGGGAAATTGGTGAAGCAAACTGAAACCCTCAAAAAAGTTGTGAAAGTCATCAACATGATCAGAGGCGGCAACAAGGCTCTTATGCATCGGCAGTTCCGTAACTTTTTGGAGACAAATTGAAGCAGAATACGGAGACCTGCTCATGTACAATCAAGTTAGGTGGCTCAGTGCCGGAAGCTGCCTCAAGAGATTTTTCGATTTGAGAACAGAAATCCCTCTTTTCCTTCAACAGTTTTCTCCGTCAGAAAACTTGGAACAAGAACTTTTAAGCATGGATTTTTCACGTCACCTGGCTTTTCTAACTGATATTACTTGCCACCTCAACGATCTGAACCTAAAACTTCAAGGAAGAGGTCAACTGGTGTCTGATCTAATGGCACACGTAAATGGGTTTAGAAACAAGCTGAAAATTTTCCATGCAACTTTGGCAAAAAATAACTTGTCTCACTTCGCCAGCTGTAGTCGTTTGGCGTCAGAATGTGAGGAGGTGCTGGACTTTTCTGAGTTTTGCCCTGAGTTGCAGATAATTATTGACGAATTCAACACCAGATTTTCAGATTTTGAGAGTATCAAGAATGAAGTGGCTCTGTTCAGTAACCCAGTCACGGCAAACATTGAGGAACAACCGGCAAACCTGCAATTAGAACTTTGCGATCTCCAGGCTGACCCGTTCTTTCAAACAAGAACCGAAAGGGGATTTGAGTTCTTCAAGTTGCTTCCAACTGAACGGTTCCCCAATCTACGTGACCTTGGACTGAAAATAACTTCTATGTTCGGGAGCACATATTTATGTGAAAGTGCTTTTTCGGTAATGAACTCTATCAAAAATCACCACAGGACCTCTTTCTCGGACAGTTCACTGTTATGGCCATGCTCCACATCAGCGTAAAACGCGACCGAAACTGAAGGCAGAAACCGAAAATCCGGGTACTTTCCATAGGAATACCATTGAATCCATTTTACGCTTCTGCCTATTTTTTCTGCTTTACGTCGATGTGGAGCATAGCCCTTAGACCTTCTTCGGCTGGCAACGACTAACATCAATGTCGACATTCCTGCCCTTGTAAAGAAGGCTGATAGGCCTCAGTTTTCACATTAAAATGTAAGTAAGTTGTTTGTAATTGTAATTAATTGTTCAACTATTAACTGTAATAGAATATAACAGGCTATTGTTCAACTTTTTCAAACTGCGGCCCGCCAGGTGATCAGTGACCGAAATTCTGGCCCGAGGGCTCTTAGCAGTTGGACAGCCCTGGTCCACTGATTCATTAACTGTTACTCCAAACTCTCCACTAACAGTTTTGCTTCTAATGATGTGTCCTAGCAGGTCATGTCAGGGACTGACTGAAAACTAGAAGCATTTCCTTGTAGGGGCCCAGATAAGAATTGGAGTAATACTATAAATTTTATAAATTTCTTGGGAAGAGGGCAGTCCGATGGCTAAACTGGCAAGAGGTCCACTTTGGCTGTTGGTGGACTTTGTTTAAACTTGTGAATTCCTTCTGAAGAAAATGTTCCCTGGAAATCCATATTCAACTTTTTACAATTTTGCCTTTGCTTTCTTTTTTTGTGAAGGATCATTGATGGAAGCTTTTGATTTGAATTAAATAACTGTAAAAGCAATATTTCTACCTCTGCAAATAACTGCTTTCAGAATTGAATTGTTTTTTACAAACTCTAGATCCACTTAGCTGATGGCTTTCTTCAGTGGTCTTTTATTTATAAAATGGTAGGCATAAAGTTGGTATTGGTAAACCTAATTCTTTGACCTCTCTTTTGAAATAATCAGTTCCAATTTACTTGTTTTAAAATGAAATTTTCCTTTCATTGAGAGAAGTTTTCTATTATGCAAAGTGCAATTATGACCCAGTTAAATATAATAAAATCCATACTGAGGCTGAAGTGAAAAAAATTTCCTCCCTGCTGGATTTGGGACAAAAGGCAACAATGCCCATATCTATGGTGAGATGTCCAAATTTCTTAGGGCCAGTTCTGTAATTATGATGCCGTTCCCCAAAACAGTTGGTTTTTATTGCAAAAGTAATCTAAATATAATGTAAATTGGTTTAAAACCACCTTTTATTTATTATTCCCCCTAAAACCCCAAAGTTAGTCCCCACAAATATTTGAGCTATATAGGCTATAGCTTTTGTTCTTCTAGTTTTGTTTTGGTTAAGGTCATGGGCACTTTCTAGGACTGGACAGTGAGAAAGTATAAATCTAAGGTTGAAATGTGCATTTTCTTTCTTCTCTATTGGAAGAAAACATGGATAAAGTTATTGGTGAAATTTGTCATTTTAGCAAAATGTGTAATTGACAAAAACCTGTTGCCATGAAATAAATTAAACAGTTTCCATTTTCCCTTGTTATAAGAAGAGCTTTTATCAGAAAACTTTCATAAAAGAAGGGATTTAGTATCAAATTGTAGCAGTCAAACTTTATTCATGTTTTAGTTTTATTCTATTTCTTTCTGTAACTTTCTTTTTTGTTAGTTTTATAGACACAGAAAAGTGCTGTATACTTTATGGTACTCCTTGTTCATGAACAATTTATTATTTTTATTTAAAACACTTATAAAAATTACTTAATTATAATAACTTGTGATGTAAAGAACTTTCAGTTCTTAGTGCCCTTGATAGTATAGTTTTTTTGTCCCTTAATAGTATAAGAAAATTAAGGGGTCATCACTGAGAACAGTAATTAATGCTTGAATAATTCATTTTTGTGGTGTATTTTATTGCTAAAAATGTTTTTTTTTTCCTTTAACTTTTCAGCTCTAAAAGCACTCAAATGGACATGTTTAAACTCAAAACTTTAGAAGACTTTGATCAACTCCCTCTTACATCCTGGAAAATTAAACAACCTGCTGAATTAGACGACAGTTACGAAAATGCTCTACACACAGGTGAACATTTTCTTGGTCAATATATGCTTTATTATGTTGTTTCTTTTTAATTATCTTGTTATTTATCTTGTTTGTTTTTGGACACACAAACACTTTTTCGTTGAACAAAGCACTGAACAGGCTTTTTTGATCCATGGTTTTATTGCTACATATGATAAATTTTGTTGTTAAAGTGTGAATAAACACAGACACCATTAGGATTAATGGGAGACTATATTTAAACAGGAAAAATCATATGAAGAACATCACACTACACTACACTCTACTTGAAGAGCGAAAAACTTAAAACGAAAGAAAACTGTTGACTGTTGCCAAACTAAGTTTCCTAACTTCAAAAGAAAAACTTGCCACACAATCGAACTTATCATAATAATTACAACCGCTGACAGTTAATATATATATATATATGACAATAACATTATTAAAACTCTGTAATGGCATTAATTTTAACAAATTTCACATAGGCTGCATGTTACATCATAGAAAGCTGTAGAAAATAATATTTCTGTGATAATGTCAATGAGTTCACCTAATAAACCAGGGGTCAATCTAGAAAGAAATTAGGTCCGTTAAAGGACCCTTCACGAAACTCAATCACTAAAAAAGGAACCCTTCACGAAATTCAGTCACTCAAAAGGGGACTCTTTACAAATTTGAGAAACTCAAAAACGGATCTTTCACAAAATTCAGTCACTCAAAATGGACCTTTCAGAAAAATAACACATTCAAAAACCGAGACGCCCTTCACAGAAATCGGAGTTTAAAGAAAGATCGGGAATATTTCTTGCCGTAACTATTTTTTACAAAATTACGAATTTTCACATACAGTAGAGTCTCAAAAATCCGAGGTAATTGGGGCTCATGCCACCTCGGATTACTGAAAACTCGGATTATCCGGAAAAAATTCTTAAAAGTAGAAACGTAACATTTTTCGATCATCATCAGTAAGATAAACTTAATTTCAAGTCGTTTTACATGTCAAGTTATTATTTCCAAAGCATATCTTAATATATCTCTAGTAGTTAAAAGATATTTCGTGACACTTGATGAATGTCTTTGACACCAACCTCTCAATACTTTTTGTACTACTTTATTGTGAGTACAAAAGAAAATTTTCCAATAGCAAAAGGTTCTTATTTTCAGATTTTAATGCAAATTATCTTTTTAGCTATTGAAGATAGACCTTAAAATGTCAATAAAGAGCCTCGGATTAAGCGGAACCTCGGACTTTTGAGACTCGGATTTTCGAGACTCTACTGTAATTCCAAACTATTTTTCACAAAATTACGAATTAATTTTCACATAATTCCAAACTCTTTTTCACAAAATTCCAAAAACAGGACCTTGGTCGAATATCCTGGATCGACCCCTGTAAACGGTTTTAGGTTTTAGTTGTCTATAAATGATGCCACACTTTTTAAAACATTTTCAATCCCCCTCCCCCCTGTGTCACACTTTACCTCAATCCATCCCCCTCATCATATGTTATGCTATTTTTTATGAACATATTCTTATTTAAAAAAAAAAGTGATGTTACTCTTCTTTGCCACAATATCACTATTTCATGAGTCCCTCTCCCCTTTAAAGCGTGACATCATTTGTAGACAGCTCAAACCAATCTCTATAGATGCTTGGAAAATAGGATTGAAAAATTTCCTTAGATTAGACCAGCATGAAAATAAATGGTTTGTCAACTTTTTTGAAACCTGCCAGTTTTCATAATAATTTGGTGGGCCGCTTGCAGCAGGTTAAGTTTTGCGAATTTCCAGCAATAAATAATCTTTTCTCTTTAAACATAAACTAGATGATCCCATAACTAAAATACGGGATTGTTGAAAACTTGAGATCTAGTTGGTCTTGCCTTTAATATAACTTTAGAAAATCAGCAACATTTGCCAAAAAAAAAAAAAAAAAATATTATAATAATAATAATAATGAGAAATGACTGTATGAAACAGTTTTCTTGCACAATCTTTTTGCATCCTTTGCAGGAATTAAAATTTTATCTTTCAAGGAATTTGGTAACTAACAAAATGTGAATGCATCTTTTTTACATTGTTTTAATCCTTACTTTTTTTTTTCTTTCCATGTAATTGTATTATTAATAATATCATAAAGAAAGTTTTCTACATTGTTACAAAATGCACCATGGATTAAAATTAAATATCTCTTCAAAGTCAATGCAGGCTAGTGTATATATGCAATTTTTTCCCCTCTCATCTTGCCGAAAATGAAATTTACATCTAACACTTGCTCTTTTTTTCTGCCTTTAGCATAAAGTATATACATGGTGTCCACTCCTATCGTGGACCAATAGCTAATTTCTAAACCGTTAGAGATACGCATATAGTTCATTTAGGAAAAAATTTCCAAATTACGAAAGGAATTTTGGTTGTATTCAATGTTTTTCAAAAAATCAAATTTTGAAAGAGTTACGAAATTTAAATTTTTATACAGCCCCCCAGTCCTATCAATCATATTTAGTAAAACATTCTTGACACTGTAACGTTTAAAACTAAAAAAAAATCACTGTTCTACCATAAAAATTGACCGAGTTATGACGTTTTGAAAAATCAAGATTTTGAAGGATTTCGCATACGGTCCCTTTAGTGATCTCTCGATGACGTCATGAAATAATGCAAAATCTTGATTTTTCAAAACGTCATAACTCGGTCAATTTTTGTGGTAGAACAGTGATTTTTTTTTAGTTTTAAACGTTACAGTGTCAAGAATGTTTTACTAAATATGATTGATAGGACTGGGGGGCTGTATAAAAATTTAAATTTCGTAACTCTTTCAAAATTTGATTTTTTGAAAAACATTGAATACACCCAAAATTCCTTTCGTAATTTGGAGATTTTTTCCTAAATGAACTATATGCGTATCTCTAACGGTTTAGAAATTAGCTATTGGTCCACGATAGGAGTGGACACCCTGTATAATAATATATCTTATTGAATTTAAATTTCATTTCATGATTTGTGAAACATTTTTTAAACAAATTCTTATTTTATAGTTTGTACATGTGTATTAAAATGCAATGTTAATCATTTTGTGATCCCTTTACGGCTATCTTTAAATCCCCTCGTTTTTGTTTGAAGTGTCCAATTGACCAACTGTTGTCCAGTCCCAACCACTTTGGTTGATTGAGATCTTACCGTAGTTGAATTTCTAAATACTGTTCAATAGATTACTTGTGCAGTTGTAGTTAACCAAAAAATGCTAACAAGTGAATTTTAAAAATTGGCATAAAATTTGAAAAAAAATTGTAAGAAAACAAAGTTTTTTGCTTTTTGGCTATTAGCTACAGATTTGATCTCTAAGTAAAAGTATTTGTTTATAAGAAGATATTTCCGAACCATCACTTGAATTCTTGTGGTATAATGGATCTTGAGCAGGAATTTCTTCTGGTATGTGATAATTTATCATCTTGTTATGTGATAATTAATCATGTTTTGAAAACTTAGTTTAATTAGTCAGAAAATCAGGCCCGTCATTTAGGGGGGCAGGGGGGGGGGTCAATTGCCCAGGGGGGGAAGCCAGGGGGGTCAATTGCCCCCCCCCCTGGCTTTGAGAAATCAATGTATTTACATATAAGTGGGTGTGGTTTTTGATGTTTTCCGGCGAAATTGCATCGTGCTTGGACCCTTTGCCCCCCCCCCTAGAAGAACTTGAAATGACGTCCCTGCAGAAAATGCAATGTGTTGACTGTTTGTGAAATTATAGTTTTGTCGCTTTTTGCTTCTTATCAAGAATGGGAAACATAATAAAAAGTACCATACTACCCATGCAATCTAAAAATGTCTTCCCCGCTTAATCGGGTAACGGATAAACGAATACACCATCTATAGGAATAAAATATCCTGGAATCGAATAGTTCTCATGCCATAGACGCAATGTTAAAAACCCCCGCTTAATCGAATAATATTTCTTGGAACCGACAGTATTTGTTTAAGAGGGGCCGACAGTACATAAAAAAAAAATTTAAAAGTTAAATATTTTTTGTTATTTTATTTGAATTGTTTATGTTGATTTACATCTGTCAGTAATTGATTTTTGATGGGCTGTACCAAAAGCACAATCTGCTTCAAGATTGCAATTTTTTGCTCCAAAAGATGCCCCATAACATTAACTTGCATTCACATTATTTTACATATGAAGAAACTTCTAATGCTCTGAAAATTGCCTTGAAAAATAGTTACCCCAAATTTTGTTTCAATGTAAGAAAAAATCCTGGTTAGGTTTTGAACACTTTTATATACACTTGCTATATATATATATATATATATTGCAAGTCTTATTACAAAAGCATTTGTTATCCTCTGTTTTGGTTTAGGTGGATTAGATCTTATTATAGTACCTGGCATTGGTTTTACAAAATTAGGCCATCGCATTGGCAATGGAAAAGGATACTACGACACATACCTAAAAGAATGTGAAGAAAAATTGGGCAAAAAAATTCCTACTGTGGCATTGGCTTTTAGGGAGCAGATTGTCCCATCCATTCCAATTGATGAGCATGATGTCCCTATTGATGAAGTCATTTTTCCTGACTAGCGGAATTATAAATTGTCTATGTAGGTTATGTTTTTTAAGTTTTATCACTATAAAGATATTTTTGAAAATAATATGTATTTTTGTACTGAATAAAACAAAAGTTTTATTACTAGATTTTGCATCACTATTTTTTTATGTATAGAAAAGTGCTTTCCAGCAATAAACCTTTATCTCATCAGGTTCGAACTATCTATCTACATCTCTCTCTCTCTCTCTCTATATATATATATATATAGATTATAAGTAGTGTGAAAGACAAAAGAATAATTAATGAAGTACTAAAACACCAAAAAATAAAAATATACAGCACAAAAATATATAAATTAAATTTTTTATGTTATTGAACAATAACTTCTCCTCGAAGGAAAATTGCCTCAAAAGAACTTGATTCAATCATGCATGGTTTCAAAACAAAAACTTTGAAATGTGGTTTTTACCACCAAGGACTTTTTAAGGCTTCATTATTAAGTACACTGGAAGAAATAGAGTAAAATTGCTTTATGTACTAACGTATAGGTTGATTATTGATTTTCAGGAAAAAGAAATCGAAAGGTTTTGTTTTTCTGTTTGATGTAATGCACATGTATTTCTTATTGTAATGAATGTTTCATATTCATAAAATATGAAAAGCTATGTTTTGTAATTGCAAGTTTTGTATTTCCCTTTTTACTTTCTGGCAGCCTTATTTGATTGGTTTGTTGATTCAAATCTTCATGCATTTAGCTATATGCAAAACTCTTGTGTCTGGAATTCAATATTTCGTACTCTTTCCATCCAGTCAAACTTTTACTATAAGTAGTCCAATTTTATGGTAAGATAATGTAAAATTATGTCAATATGTATCAATACTTTTCATTTATTACATTTTTGGCGCCTATTTGACCTTTAACCAATGGCTGCACAATTATTGTAATAACAAAAAGTGTTCTCTTTTCTCCACCTTGCCCACCTCTCCGTGCTACATCTTAAATTTAACCTTAAGGACTCTCCATGTCGGTTCCCCGGGTCCACCTAAGGTGTAATGCTAAGAGGTGCGGCAATGGTATATTTTCATTGGTATAACAGTTATACCGCCATAGGCTAAATGTTAAAAGGGCTGCACTAAAATTGGAAAAGTATCCAGGTTAGGAGAGTGTTTTTTAAGTTTTTGAAGGTAGTAGGTGGGGGGGGGGAGGGTGTTTTTCCTTATGTATATATTGAGTCCTCCAACTTTTATCTTGTTTTAGTACTAAATGTATACAGAACTGCACATGGTATGAAATAATATTATATACGTTATTTTTTTCATTTTAGGAAAAACATAAAGGGTGCATTTTTTGTTCTTTCAACATTTCAAAATAAATGCCAGTTTAAGACAACCAATCCTGTTCACTTCATAGTTTGAAATGTTTTATTTTTCAAATGTTCATGTTTCAAAGTCAGAACAAGTACATTTGAACATGGAAATGATTTCAGGGTGATTGCATTTCAGAGCAAAAGAGTTTTTTTGGTCCCTGAAAACTTTTATAAACTTTGAAAAGTTCTTGAAAAATGTTTGAAAAATTTTACAAACGAGTGGGAACCCTGAGATGAATATTTGTTTTACAACGGTTAGATAAAACATGCTAATTTATATATTATAAGAATATTTTATTCATTTTTTACAAGATTCGCTTACAAGTCTGTTGGCTATGAAAACACTTTAATAACTTAAAACTTACATGCATAACACAATTGCTTTTTACATTGCATAATAAAAAACACATTCCAAATTTCTGCTAGTAGAATATTAAAAGCATTTGTCAATTTGCTTTTAGAAAATATGAAGTGTTATTTTTTATACATACATTCTTTTTCAAACTAATTTACAAATGTCTCAATGTTAGTTAATAAATATTTAAAAATTAAGTTTCAACAACAAATGAATTTCTAATTTCTTTGCAAATTTAATTATTGAAACAATTTCTGTTTCCGTTGTAGTAATATACGGCAACATCATTTAGTTTTGCAAAAGTAATTACAATTTTTAGCATTTATTTTTCCCTATACTTTTCAAATATTTTCTATGTTTAACCACTTCTGTAGAAAATGTCTTGAATAATGATTTTGAAAAATAAAGACAAATTTAAGAAATATCAACAAAAAGCTTTTTTAAAAAGAAATTAATAGAATTAGTAAGATAAAATTGAACTCTTGAAAAATTTTTGTTTTGTTTGCAATGTAATATGCAAAACTTGCTTAACAGTTAAGGGGAGAGGGATCTTTTGTCAAAAATTATTAATCAATTTATAAACAAAAATTTAGTAATTTTTATATAAAGCCCATATATGTGTCAGCAATATTTCTTAATTAAATTACATTAATATGATTCTAATTTTGCTTGAATTTAATATCAGGTGGTTATACTATAAATGTCGATGTGATTGCTGTGCTTGACAACTGCAAACATTTTAATACAAAAGGAGAAATGGTTTTCATGTCCTTAAAGGTTGAAGTCAAAATCAGTACACATTTTCATTAGATATTAGAGGAAATATTTTCAGAAAATCAGTAAATAACATTTGATTTTTTTCAACTGTGTTCTTAAACAAGTTTTAAAACATACTATTAGTTGACATGGCACGTTATATTTAGTTTAATAACATCAAAATCTTTTGAGCTATGTGCTATGAACTATAATATGTTTCTAATAAAGCCCTTGAAAGGAATGTTGTATGGAAACTTAACCCTTCACTGCACGGTGTGCCTGATCTGGCACAAACCAAAAAAACCCTCATATATTCCTCTTATATTTAAATACAGTTAAACTGAGCTTTGTGCCCCTTCTGGAACATTGCTATAACAGTTTAGTGTAATTTTTATGCACTAGTTAGTTGCACTAGTCTAGGTATCACAGTTTTTGCTTTTGAAAAATAGAGTGTCTGCATTACCATAAAAAATGTGCTTAATCATTATTTCCTCAGTTCTAAATATGTTTAAATATGTACTTAGTATTAAATATGTACTATGTATAAATGTACTTAGTGGCAAAAATTTGTTTGTTCCACTAATGGCACAAAACACATTGTAGATTATTACACTTATCAGTATAAGCACATACTATGTGCTTTGTGGCATATGTAGAACAAACAGTTAAAACATCATTTTTGGTGCAAATTTTTAAGATTAATTTTTTTTCTTCATTTTTCCTGAACTCAGGGCTATTTAAAGGTAACATATAATTTTTTTCATGAAAATATAAAAAATCGTGCAGTGAAGGGTTAAGCTGAAATTTAAAAAATTGAAACATAAGTATCGTTATGAACTCTGATCTTGTAATAAGCACAGAAACTTAATAGTTATGTATAAAAATCTTCTCTTCTCTAATTCAACCAGTGAAGAGGGACTTTGTGAAAGAAGATGTGTGACAAATAAGTGAGTAAGAATCTCGGTTTTGAAGTACAGCCGAGTCTTGATAACTTGAAGTCCCAAGGAACCAACTAAAAGCTCCGAGTTATCGGTAGTTCGAGCTATAGGAAACACCCACAGCATTCTCAAAAGTCTGGGAACCCATTGAACTCTTTAAGATAAAGGAATATTGGAGTTATAAGGCTTCGAGTTACGGAGACTTGACTGCATGTGGCTTGTTCTTTTTTTTTGTGCTTGACACTTTTTTCTCCTAGTATAATGTAATAATGGCGAGGGTTTCATCGTGTACAGTAGACTCTTAATTTACAGAGGTTTATTTTATGATTTGATAAGATCTGAAGTTTTTATTTTTCTACGTGGAAAATTTTTGATTTTACACAGATGCAACATTGCAAACAGATTTTTTTTTTCTCTTGTTCCAAAATCTTGGAATTAAACTGCAATTTAGCATACTATACTCGGTTACTTTAAATAGGCCTACCAAGTTAAGAAATTTTGTGCTGTCTCCATTGAAACCCTGAGAAAGGAAACAGCTCCATTCTTTATTTTATGCACTGCTGTTAAGGCATTTCATTTATTTTATGTTTATCAAATTAGGCTTACGCTTTCATTTATATCCACGTGTCTCAGTTATTTCTCAACGTTTTCTAACAAATCTAGTCATACATAAACAAAACAAAAATTTCTTAGGAAAAGTTGTGCTTTATTGACGTTTATTTTTTTGTTGAACACAAAGCAAGTTTAACCATTGTTGCAAAAGCTAAGTGGAGGAAAAGTCCTTTGTGCCGTAACTATGACAACCATCAGGGGGTAAGTGCGGAGAGTGGGAAATTAATTTTACTTTGAGCCGCCAGCTCTCATTACCTAGGGTATAATAAGCGAGCTCGTACCACTGGAGACATTATTTGCGATTGGTTTCAGAGCTCATACTCGGAGCTAAATTTATTACACTCACACCATTTAGAGCTTACAGCAAGAAAAGCTTTTAGAAGTGACAAAGGAGGATACCAACATTGATGACGCATAACTAAAAGCGTTTCACCTTGAAAGTTTTGAACCATCCCTTGCCGAATGCAAATGATCTTTCTGATTTTTTAGGGAATGAAGATCCTGTCATTGAAGTAACACAAGTAGTCATGAATGCGTTAATGCCCTACAAATAACTACAGAGGAAGATAATTAATGACTAACAAAAGACTCATAATTAGCTCTTTTTTTACAAACACTAAGTTTATTCATGCTCTCTTTATGCAAGTTGTGTATATGTATCAACAGTAGCATACCTAGGGGGTGCCAAGGCCTGTAGCAAACCTAAGAAATTGTGCCATTGTGGCCATCTTGATGGAAGGTCACTGTGACGTCCCAAAATATTTCCTTAAGAAAATTTTGATTATTGGAAAATTTTAGAGACAATATTGCATTGTTGATATTTTTTTTCTTTTTAAAAATGTTTTCAATGATGTCTAATGTTCCTTCTTATCAAATGTTTCAATTTTCTTCCAGCTCTTATTCTTACGAGTTTTTTTTTTTTTTCTTTATTGTTTCTCTACAAACATGATCAAAAAATTTAAAAAATCCTCTTAACTTTTTTTAAATAAAATTATCGGTCAAAATGCCGCTGCGTCCGTGGCAAGAGCCACTCCTGCCAACCCCTAGGTACACCACTGGATCGATATCATTATCCATTAAACTTCTTATTAAATATCTAATACCAGAAAGAAGTATTTTCTTTATCTATGGAACTTAACTGCTATATTAACACTACTATTGAGCATTAATTTACATGGCTTTGATCTACGCGGCATTTTCGTCAAACGTAATCAGCGCATAAAACGAGGGTCTACTGTATTTTGAATTTTTTTTGCTGTTTAGTTTCTTCGGTCTCAGTCTTCAAACCAACTCCTCCTAAATACTAAATGCCTAACTAAATTTGCTTCACTATGGGAGACATTGGTTCCACTTTTAGCTCTGGCACTTGGTGCCTGGGGCAGTCCGGAAAAGCCGGCAAAGAACATAGTTATCCACCGTACTCCCCCCCACTAAGCTCCAATCCAAAAATCCCGGATTCTACTCAAAAAAACCCAACCCAAAGTTCCCCCACCTCCCCCACGTGTATATCAAACTTATTGCCACCCCTCCCTCCCCACTCTTGACGACCGGACGTTCCCGCAAGTATTAAATGAATTTGCTCTGGGATACTATACACAAGAACGAAGTAATGCATTGTAAACTTTGTGGAAGCGTTGCTTTCAAAAACCAACTTACTTTATCAGCTTGACTGCATGTGTGTCGTGAATTTAATCACCAACATGCCCCCCAATAACACTAACCCGTACACCCGAAATGTTGTGTGGTAGTCGTCGACACCCCTCAATCCCCCCAAATAGTCAGCACCCCAACTACACTCGTAATTTGGTGCCCGCACGAATGTGTCACCATCCCAAGTGTCCCCTATGATCACCTACTCCCGCAGCTTAGCATTACATGACAGGATCAAACACCAGAAAACCGTTGCACTAAACATAAACTTATGGGTGATAGATGACATATTCAGTTTAAACGAAGATTGACATAGTTCATGTCAAGTGAACAGTTTCATATTTCTTGCTGAAGTATTACAAAGAATCATATCTTCCGACAAAGCTCTTCAATTATAAACAAACATTACAATAAGCTAAGAGTTTTGGTACTTGCAACTTCTAGCTAGAACACCTTCCCCATCCCTCCCACCTCACACTGCATGCCTCCAATACCTGAGTTCCAATAAGTTTGCCTTATACAAGTAGATATGAAGAACAACTTTGAAATTACCCAAGACTCGTTATTAGATTCTTAATGTCACGAAAAACATCTCAAAAAACCCCAGACAGTGCGAGACCCTACGTCCTTACCCGCAAAAGCCACACCCCCCTGGTACTAACCAAGAGAACAAGATAATGTAACTGCCATGAGACCAACTTTATGACCCACCAAGGAGAATCAACCTTTTTTTTTTTACATCTGTGATTTTAAATAATAATAGGGGGGTGGCCTGACATTGACCTGTTATTAATGTCTAGTTAACGGGGGTGCGTCAAGAGCCACAACTCCAACCCGGCACAAGCTCACCACATACGTCCACTCATAGCCAACCTAACAATGCCATCAAAAACCATAGGCAGATACCAAGGGGTATGGACCAAGATCACGATTTACCCTGTCTGTGGAGGGCCGGGATTTTCGTTGCCCTTTGTGTAGTGGGTGGGGGGCGGTCGCAATGACCTCTGGGTCAAGAAAATATGCTTATTCCGGCAAATTTTGCCCGTGCAACCGGAACCTCACCTGCACTATTTAGACATTGGTGCCAGAAGGATGTGCTTCACTTCCGCCCTTTCTCTGTACTTCTTTTTAAAAATGAATAAATTACTGTTAGTCCTACGTTCAAAGCGATAGTCATGAAAGGGTACCTAAATATTTGCCAACTAGCGGGTCCGCAGTCCAGGGGTTGCATTGACATACGATCTAAACACTTGTGTACCTGACAAAGAGCCCCCGACCCATAAGCACGGCTCGCAAGTTCCACCCCCAAAATACACCCCCCACTTCACCTACTCGACAAAACCAACCGTGCAACTAAAACAGTTCCCTGCCGCTCACATGGCTTGTGCTACCCGAAGGGGTCATGAATCCTCTCTTAAACTACAAAATGTAGCCTAAAACTGCATTTTTGAGATTTGAAAAAAATCGCTAAACACTCCCTGTTTTTGCACAAAAATTGCACTTTGACCACTCCTTTTCTGAAAATGACCCCCTGCTGAACCAGAAGCTAGATGTGCTCTTGAAATCCAAATAAGTTTGATGAGAGGAGTGAGGTATGAATAAAGTAGAGGATTCTGAATTTCAACGAGGTTGCAAATAATATTGGAGATGAAAGTTTAAAATTGGTGTTCTTTCTTCATCAGTGCAAGGTCATGAAAATTCTCCCTCGAATTATCGAGAACCTTGATTTTGATGTTTCAACCTTCCTCAAATCTTCATATACAAAAAGAAACATGCGATGGCAGAAATAATTATGGTTTGGAATCATATGTTTTTGCATAGTTCTTTTCATACATTAACGCTTGAGAAAAGTAGCAATGTTCAACTCATAGTTCTGAAAAATCGTATTTTAGACAAACTCCTTTTGACCCACGTGTGATTTTTTTTCTTTTTCGTGAAAATTAGTTTTAGGGTTTTCTTCTAAAAATAAATACCAAAAATTTGTTCTTAAACAGTGAGAGATAAAGGTCTCGTGCAAGCAGACCTGAAAGTATAACAGCAACGCCTCCTAAATACTGAATGCCTACTACATTTGCTTCGCTACGGGAGACATTGGTTCCACTTTGAGCGCCAGCTTGCGCAATCCGATGATACTGTTGTTATGGTGATAAATAAAAACAATATTCGAACTAAATTTTTTGATTGGCCAATTTTTAAATTTAAATTTAGAAATCAACCAATCGTTGATTTCTCTTGTCTCGAAGAACTCCAAAAGATGGCAGTGCGTTGTGAACCAGGAGAGAAGTTTTGCTCTGTGCTAAAAAGAAAGCAGTAGGCATTTAGTATTTAGGAGGAGTTAATAATAGGGAGAAAAGGCCTTCTCTGATTACCATGTGATAAAATTTAACACATGCAGTGTTGGAGATAGTTTTAAGGCGGACAAAGAAAAACGTGTCTTGGAAAGAACTTTTGAGTCGATTTGTAGTTCTCTATGAGAAGAGTAACTACCCAAATGTAATTTCTTGAAATGTCCTACACCAAGTAATATCACGCAGGTCGCTTGATCCTGAGGAATACAAAGGTAAGAGCTATGGCAACACCGACGACGAAGATAATTCCAATGGCCATGCCGACCATGTTGAGGGCCCGTCTTCTTCTCTTGTGCAGGAAAGTACGCCTATAATGGGCTTCCCAGTCACGGAAGTTTATAGGATAGGATCTGTACAGCTCGTCCATCTGTAAAGCAAATCGAGAATTATATTGCTATCAAAAACAACAGGGATCTGGCTACAAAATGGCAGATAAAAATTCATTTAATAAAATATATTTCTAAAGCTGCGTGAATTAGGAGGGTCGGAACTTAAATACAGTAGACACCGAATGTAATAACATTTGGACGTCAGTGATTTCATAACAATAACCAAATTATTATTATAATTATAATAAACGATTGAAATTGATTTGTGATTTCTGCAGAAAATTTTAATGCATGTGTTCTTGATACTTAATGAATTTGGTTACAGAAAAAAAATGTAGTAACACGGAAAACACAGCAAACAAATACAAGAGGTAAATTATTGACTTGCAGAGCAGAAATCGTCGAATGTTATTCGTCTGCTATTTTTACGCAGAAATTCATTTATAAAACGTCCATAAACGTGAACAATTTATAATGTTCTTTACGACACCGTTCCATGATATGGTAAACAAATGCGTGGTTTCCAAATCTTGTGTTGTATTGGATAAAGCCAATAAAACAACATTTGCACTAAGATTTTGAGAATCCTTACTATTTTCAAGGACTTTTGAAAACATTAATATGCCTTCATGGCAAGGATAATTACATGATAACAAGGAAGAGGGGGAGGGATAAATACTTTTTTCTCACTGAGTTTCAGAAAATATTTTAAATGTAAAACAAGAGAGAGGAAGTCTTTTTTTTTCTTATCGTTTTTCTAAATATTTTTTTGCTGATTTAAGGAAAATTATTTCTTAAATTGATATCAACAAACGAAGTTTGATTACAAAAAGCGATGGTTTTTCAATGTACTTATACACAACCGGACGGGACTAAGAGATTCTGATGATATGAAACGACTGATAACATTAACCGTGATCACATAAAGCGGCGTCCACTGTAGTTCCAATCCCGATTCCGAGAGCTGTAATGTGTGCTGCAAGTATCTCTGGAAAACTTTTGAGGAGAATCTTTCGAAATGGTTCCTTCGTTTTATGAATTAACTCTAACTCACAAAGACCTTGGGAGTTGTCCCAAGTCAAACTTGGACTCAATTCATTACATGAAAGAACTACTTCGTCTTAATTTGAAATCTGTCAAGAGTTTCGAGGATTTTCAAAAATTAACTATCTTCCTAACTTTGGCACAGGAAATTAAGTTACATCTAAACTGCAACGCTAATATAAAACAAGTAAACTTTCTTCTATAACATCTTTTCACCAGAAAACTGTCCAAAAATGCGATAACTTAAAAAATGCAAAATTTTCAAGTATTAACGCATCCAAGTTTCGGGAAAATATCTTGATTCGTCAAAGTGCAGTCGAGTCTCCATAACTCGAAGTCCCAATGAATCAGCTAAACGCCTCGAGTTATGAGTAGTTCGAGTTATAGGACGTTCCCACAGCCTTCTCAAGAGTCTGGGGATTTAATGAACACTTCGGGATAAAGGAATATTCGAGTTATAAAGCTTTAAGTTATCGAGACTCGACTGTATTTGGATATTTCACAATTTTGGATTTTTTCTGTCGTTAAAAATGCATATTTTCTTGCGAGTTGGATGAAAAGAAGTTGGTAATAGTTAAAACAATTGAGTCTTAGTTGTCGAAATCTTTCCAAAAGCATTGTTGAGAAAGGTCGTTTCAAAAAACTTGTGTTTATTTGTGACCAAAATTTAGCTTATGAGTAATTTTTATATAAAAAAAAAAAGTAACAAGTGTTATTGATTGAAGTAAAATTATGAAACAAATATGCATAAATGGGGTTATGTGATGTATAAATCGGGTAAAAAATGTGGTAATAATTATGTGGAAAAAATTACCTTGACAGGCTCTTTTAAACCCCTAGGAATTAATGGAGGAGCCTTTTTAGATTTTAATCCATTCTCTTTCACACTTTGACTTTTGCTCACTGCGTGGCCATTCAGATGCGGTAAGTTCACTAAAAACGTTGCCGGACTAACAGGGTTACCATTCCCATCTTTTGAGAGCCTAAATCCCGAATGCAGATGCCTGTGCTGCGACAGGTCTGTGTCGGATGCAAATTTAACTCTTCTGTGAGACATGCAGTAACAAGTACAGTCGTGACCAGCCAAGTGTTGAGGAGAGTTACTATCGAGGACTGATGCTAAGCAGTGTTCACATTTACATTTCTTGGGCTCTCTTAGGGAATGTCTTTCAGACAACGATTTCTTGAGGTTGCTGGAATTGGTTTGGGAAGTGTCTGTCTCCCTAGAGCTACCATCAGGCGAGTAACGAGTCCCAGATCCATTGTTTTCCTTAGAAGACGAAGAGGTCCTTTTATCTTCATTGTTCTTTGATCTTTTCGGATGGGCATCAAGTAGATTTTTGGAATTGGTATAAGGTGCCCACGAATGTCTTGCTCTTGCGATATCGGGGTGGTAATATAAAGGGTAAAAAATGTCATCATCGGATGATGGTGGGAATGGATTGTGGTGATGATGCATGCAGGAGCAACACATACCAGGTATTTGTGGAAGATATACATTATCATAACTCCAATGGCCTGGCAGAAGTTGGTGGAAGGCTAAAGGTCTGTTTGCGTTGTCGCAAAGTTTGCATTTATATGTCCTGTGGGAGTCCTGAGTGTCTGAGGTTTCTTTGCCGCTTTCAGTGGAATCTCTTTTTGATTCCTTCTCTAACGAAGGTTTACTCCCACGATGCTGATGTTTTCTGGGTTTTGCGAAACTGACACTGGATCCACTCGATTCATCTTGACGAGTAATTCCATCTGTTTCTTTAGAAATCAACAATGTCTTTGGCGACGTTGAACTGGAAATACTTTTGCGATCTAATGACTTCCCTCCAAGAGCACTGTCTGTTCGTGTAACCATCACAACATCACCATTCGTAAGCGAACTTGACTCTCTTTTTGGCACTTTGCTGCTGAGAGCCCTCGTAAGGGATTTCATGAGATCACTTTTAGTCTTTTCGATTTCAAAATCTTTTGAAGAATGGCCTGGAGTTTTGGCATCCAACGAATCCAGAAACGTCTCTTCGTGACGACTGTTGCTGTCTCTTTCTAGAAGTTTCTGGAGCTTATCCTTGATGGCTGGTCTCTTGCTGCTGCTAGAACTAGCTTTTTGGTTCGAGCTGGTGTCCGTTATGCTGGACATGGTGAGGCTGTCGAACGGTTCTTGCGACGACGAATCGCTGCTGCCACCGTAGTATGAATTGGCACTGAAATCACGACGACTACCGTCTGTGGACGAGTTTGAAGATAAGACTATAACGTCTTCCGGATACGACACCCTGTGAACATCGGCTGATACGACCACTGCTTCAGGATGGGAACAGTCGTCCGAATCTGAGCTCATGCGTCGCGACTCTTCCAGAGATGCAGCGTCATCACTCAGACTGTCAACCGTCGTTGTGGTCAAACTCTTGAATTGGCAGCTGGAGGAATATCCAGTGTCATCTGATGAAGCAGCTCTTCTCTCTACTTCCTCACTGATAGAGCGTTTCAGACGATAGGAGGATGGCGGGCTTTTGTCTTCCAGCTGAGTTTCGTCCTCTTCGAAAATGGGGTTGACCCGGTTGACGGAATAAACTTCCGGAAACGGAGATTTCGTCAAGTGACTGCAGTACAGGGGGTCATCAGTGAGCACAAATGGCATAGGCTCGCGATGAGCCTGCCAGTGACTTAGCAGAAGTTTCAACATCTTTCTCGAACAGCCCCCTGTAAAGGAAAAAAGAAGCAATAAGCAAACTATTTAAGCATGTTAAAATATAAAATACGCAGAGAGAAACTGTCTTGGCAGTCGACAATCCTTAAAAAATGTTGTATTTGATAACAAGTACATTAGGATCGTTCTAATAATAATAATAAGAGGACGAAACAAATGCAGATATTCTTTGGGTACTGAGCAAAAAATTGATTTTCCTCAAGTTTGAAATTTCGATTCAAAATACATCGCACGCCTAGAAGAAAACTGTCACAGCTCAAAAAGTCGAAACTTTGAATGTTCAGAGATGTACCCGGAGCCATGATTTAAAAGTCAAAAAGAAACGTTTATTTTAAAAGCATTATGAAAGCAAATGAGCCGAAATGATCTAACATAATGTATGATAGACTGCACCATTACTAATTGCTTTAATTTATCAATTTCTTTTCCATGTCTTAAATTTTTCTGTTTTTGAGTTGTTACAGTATTCTTCTAGACGTGCGACATGTATATATGTAATATAAACTAAGGTTAATACTGAGAAGTTTTTATGTGCCTTGGAGGAAAGATGCAAAAAGTTGCAAGTACTAGAACACACTTTTTGGCTACTATGTTGGGAAAAGAGGAAAGAACAATATGGAGAGGGTGGCATCGGAGAAATTCCCCTGCAAATTTTCGAAATTGCAACTATTTAAGTTGGCCCACTTGGCAGTTGGTCCCGTCGGGAATACCTGACCAGCCGACTGGGCCGGTCTACCTCGGCAAAAGACTATATTTGTTTGCCTGCTGGAGTGGTGTGATACGTCTTTTTTCGACTTTTGATTCTGGACTCCGCTCCTTGGAAAATTCCTGTATGCGCAACTGCTACCAATTACACACTAGATATTCTCGATTACAACCTGGAAAAGTTCTATAGATATTTCCAATTTGCCGCTCAGAGTAGGAACCAAAAGATTCGAATTTAATTATTTACTTTACAGACACTGATAGTGAACCTGGGTGTGATTAAACCAACAAAGCTAGGAATAAGAAGAAAACATAGTCATTATCCGGTTTTTATTTATTTTATGGCTAACATTATTGTCCTCATCCTCGCAATTATTATTTTGCTTAAAAACTAGTTCTAACAAACTTGGTATCAATAATTGGTTATAAAAGTCACTAAGAAATTAGATCCGAGCTTTAAATTAACTTTTTTTGTGCGTCTAGCTTATTCTTGTTTGGCGGACTACTAGGGGAAGACCGCCTATATTGGACCCCCTAAGAACAGGAGGCTTGTGTCGCTCAATGTGAAGCAAAACAGAAATGCAAAATAGGTCATCGTAAGCTAAATTTAATCAGGAACCACCCTAGGAGCTTATATTTTCTGAAAATATGAAAATTATTTTTTAAAAAATTATCTTATAAAAAGTTGCAAAAGTCCAATATAGGAATATATGCGCCTAAATTGAACCATGCGCTTCCTAAATTGGACCGTATCAGGAAATCATAGAATAATTTATATTTGAACTATACAGCTTTTTTCCAGGATTTGCAATAGAATTTCTTTTGCTTGGGCCTCACTTAGGCAGTGTTGATAAACTCGCCGATGGCATTTCATACACTTAATCATGTTTTGCACTTCATCTCTATGACAAATATTGCAATAACAATTGTTTTGTGCAGTTTCTTGCTTTTTCTTGTGTGACTTTTTCTGCTCTATGCCTCTTTTATACGGCCGTTAGAATGATGGCTGAGATAGCCTTCCTTTTTGTTCCTTCTATTTTTTTAGGCAAAGGTAATATGTGAGCTGGCTTTACAAAATCAGTTAGAGTTGACATGTTTTGATGAAAACTATCCGCCGATTCTGCAGAACTTGTACTAATTTAAGTCGTAGCTAGCTCTTCTACATGGTGTACAACTTACACCGAACATCAGGCCCGTCATTTAGGGGGGGGGAGGAATGGGGTCAATTGCCCCCCTCTTGAATTGGAGAAATCAATGTATTTGCATATAAGTAGGCGGGGTTTTGTTTTTTTCTGGTGAAATTGTATTGTGTTTTTATCTTTTGCCCCACCCCCTGGAAAAACTTGAAATGACGGGCCAGCCGAACATGTAACCTGTTCACTTTGACTAGTTTTATCTGGACTACTTGCCTCTAATTCTGCTGCAGTCAAGTCAATGTCATTAAATACATGTCAATTAACACGCCAAACTCCTGTTCTTTAGAATCAACTCACAGCATTTGCCATGGCCTTGATTGCGGTTTGCCCATAAGAGTTGAAAAAGTTCTCCAAAACGATATTAGATAAGGGATCTCATTAAATGTTCTCGCATCCATGTATCACATGCTCGATTAAAATATGTAGACAGAGACTGAATAAAGACCACATCTACGTGCATGATGTGCTTAAAGAGAAAGCATTATTATATCGTGCTCGTTAGCCAAGTGTATTGCATCAATGTTCTTTATGTAAGTGCTGTGCCTATCCATTAATAGAAGGATATTCTTTTTACATTGCTTGGCTTAACAGTTTTGGTGAAAGTTGTATCAATTGTGTGAATTATCGTTTGTGATCCAACCTTTTATTTTGAACAAGCATATTGCTCACCAGGGAAGCTTTTACGATAAGTCCGAACATGGAACGTAATCTTTTGAAAATAAGCATGGGGAGCTTGCAATTCTGTTGCACTCATGCAGCAAATAACCAGTGTGTTTCTACCACGTTCACCACTCATTACTGCTCCAACCTGGTGTTTACCTCTATACGTCAATATATTTTGGGGCTTTTGGACAGTGAAAAGACCGGCTTCATCTACATTGAACATTTTAGTAGCAGATAAATTGTTTACTTTTAAAATCGTTTCGAAAATAACAAAGAATTTCATATTTTTCTCTCGGTAATCCAGCATAAATTTTATTTAAGTTAATAACTATGCTTAACAACCTGAAACTGCAGCTTAATAGATGAAGAGAAAAAAAACATACATTTTAAGAAGTTGCAGCTTTTGCTTGATAAAAATGTGCTTGATAAAAAATTTTAAATGAATATCGTGAATAGGTGTTAAAGTATGCTTAAAATAAGTTTAACTACGCTATTAAATAAGACGAGTCACTTATTTTATGTTACGATAATTAAAAAGTCTTGTTTAAAATCATATTCTTAAATTGGACCACCGGTCCAATATAGGAAAATTATTTCGGTCCAATAAAGGAAAACACGCCATTTTTTATTCTTCAGCTCATTGTTCTGTCAAAAATTATCACAATCGCGCATGTAAATACATTGATGTAATCCTTATTAAACATAGATTATAATACTGTAACAAAATTTTACCGCAATTCTCAAGTTTTTGAGTTATTCTTCTAGAAACAAGTCCGCAAAATAAGATTTCGCACGTTTTCAACACAAATCAAGCCGTAACTCACGCTAAACAGTTCGAAGACTGGTGAAACTTCATACACATTGATTTTATTCCTAAAACTTTATACTTCTACTGTTAAAGTGTAGCACAGATCTCTGTACTAGATTTTAAGCCCGAGGTCCAATTTAAGCAGTGGTCCAATATAGGCGGTCTTCCCCTACTACGAAAGTCGTGATTTAAAAGGAAAAAAAAAAAAAAAAGAAACATTTTAAATGTTTAAGTTAGTAAGATCTGCTTTGTCACGCACGAGTTGCAAAAAAAAAAAAAAGATAATAATTGCCAGAGAAATTCTAAATCACTTAAAGGCAATCAAAAAGTCAAGGACGAAATTATTTCAGTAGACTTTTTTGTTTCCTCTTGTTCTGAGGAAAAAGCGCTGTTGAGTTTCAGAACGAAAATGGTCGAAAACCAAGGGAAATTATAGTAATTTTTATGAACGAAATGATGGAAATACTTATCGTGTATATCGCAATTAGAAACAAAATGTTTTTATTTGCTTTTCAATAGATTCTTGTTTTACAGGGAAGTTACGTTACACGAAAATGCCGCTTAAATTTAAATTTAGTAGTAGCGTCAAATTAAGGATTAAGTTCCATAGGTTAAGAAAATACTTCAATCTGGTAATAAATAGACGAAGTTTAATACGCACTGTAAAAAATAAATTGTTCTATAGTGTAATACAGCTAATTTTATAGTAATTTTACAGTAGTAAACTGTAAAATTGCTAGTTTCCAGTAATAAACTGTAAAATTGCTAAGTTTTAGTTTAAAACTTAGTTCATGAGGCTCGTTCTTATTCCGATTTTGAGCACTTTTCGGAAAAGTATTTCTGGTATTGATTTCGATCTGGTATTGATTTTTGAGAAGTAATACAAGCAAATCAAAAGTTCCATACATTAAATTTTCCATGTTCATGCCAGAAAACACTCATGGGAAATCATGTCCCATTATCATTAATTTTACCTAAACGCGAGTAGCAAAAAAAGTTATCCACTGTATTCGGCACAGTCGTAATGTTTTTTGATTAAAAACACTGCCGACAATAAATAGTCGCGATATTACAGAAAAATTGCTCCAGAAAAAATGAAACCGTCATTAATAAACTGATAAAAATATTGATTAGAATTCGCTTAGAAGGGAAACGAATGGGAGTGTAACTTATACAGTACTGGCCAGAATAGATGGGTCACCACAAAAAACTGCGTTGTTTATAAATGTACAAGAATAATTGCATTTAACGAAGTATTTATTTTGTGGGAATTATTAATTGTGTGTGTGTGTGTGTGTGTGTGTGTGTGTGTGTGTGTGTGTGTGTGTGTGTGTGTGTGTGTGTGTGTGTGTGTGTGTGTGTGTGTGTGTGTGTGTGTGTGTGTGTGTGTGTGTGTGTGTGTGTGTGTGTGTGGTTGGTTGGTTGGTTGGTTATATAAGCACAGTTTATACATAATTGAGAAAGGGTTCAATATTTGATGCGGAAACCTTTTTTTGTTTTTCAATACAGCTTTTATACGATCAGGCATCGAAATTGTTTGCGGTTGGAAACCTTTTGTTGTTGTATTTTTTTTCTTTTAAATACAGCTGGGATACGATCAGGCATCGAAACACATAATTTTTCAAAATAATCTAGTGTAAATTCCGCAATCCACGCTTGCTTTATAGTTTCTCGTAAGTCCGGAAGAGAAGTAGGGCTACGCTCAACAACTTAGCGCTTTGAAATTACCCAACAGTTCTCGACTGGGTTTAGATCCGGGGAATTTCGTGGCCCAAGGATCTGAAACCCGTTTCTGCAATGGCGAGATGCTTCATCACGTTGGAAGTGTATTCACTGGCTGATATTCATAAACACGTTGGTGACTTCTCTTTTACACTGCAAAAAATGAACTGTTGTTGTTACAGTATAATACTGGCAGCCGAGGTTCCAATTTAAAACTGTAAAATACACAGTTTATTACTGTAAAAATAGCAATTTTACAGTTTAGTACAGTAAATGTAGCAATTTTACAGTTTATTGCCGTAAAATTTAGCTGTATTATTCTGTAAAAACAACAGCATGATACTGGCAGCAGAGGTTCCAGTTTAAAACTGTAATAAACAATTCAATAAGCAATTTTAGTTTATTCCTGTAAAATTGCTAATTTTACAGTTTAGTACTGTAAATGTCGCAATTTTACAGTTTATTGTTGTAAAATTAGTAATTGTTACAGTTTATTACTCAAAAATTACAGTTTATTGCCGTAAAGTTTTGCTGCATTATTCTGTAAAAACAACAGTATGATACTGGCAGCAGAGGTTCCAGTTTAAAACTGTAATAAACAATTCAATAAGCAATTTTAGTTTATTCCTGTAAAATTGCTAATTTTACAGTTTAGTACTGTAAATGTCGCAATTTTACAGTTTATTGTTGTAAAATTAGTAATTGTTACAGTTTATTACTCAAAAATTACAGTTTATTGCCGTAAAGTTTTGCTGTATTATTCTGTAAAAACAACAGTATGATACTGGCAGCAGAGGTTCCAGTTTAAAACTAATAAACAATTCAATAAGCAACTTTAGTTTATTCCTGTAAAATTGCTAATTTTACAGTTTAGTACTGTAAATGTCGCAATTTTGCAGTTTATTGTTGTAAAATTAGTAATTGTTACAGTTTATTACAGTAAATGTAGCAATTTTACAGTTTATTGCCGTAAAATTTAGCTGTATTATTCTGTAAAAACAACAGTATGATACTGGCAGCAGAGGTTCCAGTTTAAAACTAATAAACAATTCAATAAGCAATTTTAGTTTATTCCTGTAAAATTGCTAATTTTACAGTTTAGTACTGTAAATGTCGCAATTTTACAGTTTATTGTTGTAAAATTAGTAAATTTTACAGTGTATTACTATAAAATTAGTTGTATTATACTGTAAAAACAATTCATTTTTTACAATCTAGCACATTGAGAAAAACAGTTCCATTAATTGATGTGCTAAAAGAGAAGTCACCTACGTTTTCTTACGTGAAATGAATTAACTCAAAAGGAAAAAAACGTAATTCTGAAAAAAAATAAGAAGTCATTTAGAGTTGTAGGCGTTACACCGAGAGTGATGGATCTAACATAATATGCAAAGTTTATTCCAGGAACTGCTAGTTACATTTTTGCGAGTGTCTTTTTCCCTCTTGAATAAATTAATCTCCATCCACAAGTCTATTATGTAAATAAGACGCCTATTGAGTTTCACCTTGGCATATTTTTTAAGGTTTTTCATCACTTTATTTCTATTGCGCTTTTTTAAAAGTCAATTTTCTCTTTTCTCTTGCTGGTATAATTATGGTTGGAAAGGTAAGGTTTCCTCTTAGCAATCAAATCACATTTGAAAGTTACTCGTTAGTCAACAGGTTAGTAGCTATTTGTTGTTGGTTAAGACTTGTTCTCTTTTTATTCTGTTCTAGGAAAATGAATGAATTTAAGGAGCAGTCATAAACAGGTCTACCGAAAACAAGTCTTGAGCAGATAGAATTTTCTTGCGTAACGATCTTAACTCAGAGGCGGACATGTCTCAACTATTGCTATTCAGAGGTGTTTGCATGACGTAGAGGCCCCAAAGGGGATCAGAAATGGCAACCGAAAAATAATTTACGTAGATCTGTTCACATCTAAAGTGCCCTCAAAAACGCATTGCAATGGGCCCCAAAACGAGTAAATCCGCCGCGGTTTTTATAAGTATAAAATAACTTTTAAAATCGTAAGGTATGAATGAAATAGACTCAAGTTTATCGCAGCATATAGACGAATATGCATCTCGACTTGCTGTATGAGATGTGTTAAACAAAATAATGATAAATAAGACATTAAAAAAATATATAAATAACGTTCTTGGAACCGTAAACGCGGGCTACTTTGACCCTAGGGTCCTTCTTTGGCCCAAACTTTTTCAAAGATACGCTCTCTGCTAACCTTCTGATGGTTGTTTTAAATTCATTTCGACAGTACTGCGTACTAGGATGTATCACGAATTTTTTTTTTTAGAAATTCAAAATTTCAAGCTGATAAAAAGTTGTCACTATATGTTCACATAGTGACCAAAAAAAAATTATTTTGAAATTGAAAAATATGTAGGTATGCCGGGATGACCTTGAAGTTTCAAGTTTTTTAGTTAAAACGATGATTTAAAAAAAATGTATAAATTATGTGCAAAGCAAAAATAATTATTTAAGTACAAAAATGGACTATTTAAGGAGTAATCTATCTATAAAAAATGCATTGGAGCTGAAATTGAACTTTTAGGTTTCCAGAAATAGTTATGAAAAACCTCACATTTTCGTTAGTCAGTCTTATTTTAAGAATATTTACCTGTCCTGCAAAATAATTTTTATTTTTGTATTAATGGTATAAACATTGAAGTACAGCACTTTGAAATAGCGAGATTGGTCCATTTTTCCACTCAAATAATTATTTTGCTTTACACATAATTTATACATTTTTTACAAAAACCATCGTAAACTTGAAACTTCAAGGTAATCCCGGTTGACCTAAATATTTTTCAATTTCAAAATAGTTTTTTTAGTAACAATGTGAATATAGTGACAACTTTTTATCAACTTGAAATTTTGAATTTCTAAAAAAAATTTTCCATGATACACCTTATGACTGACTAGCAAAAATGTGATGTTTTTTGTAACTATTTCTGGAAACCTAAAAGTTCAATTTTAGCTCCAATGCAGTTTTTATTAATAGATTACTCCTTAAGTAGTCCATGTTTGCACTTAAGGGGTTACAGTACCTCAAAAATGACCAAAAGACCAAAAAAATTTTTATTGCTTATTTCAAAAGTAAAAGTTATTTAAAACACTCAGAAAAAAACAGCATTGTTCTAGCTAAATTATTTAAAAAGTTATGAGTGACTTTAGAGCATACATGCTATGTGTTCTAATGGAAAAGCCAAACTTTAAAGTGCTTTTTCTCGGTGATCAGTTTTTAGTGTTTCTATGTTACTAAAAATGCTAAGGAATTTTTTCTATTAAAGATATAACTTTAAAGCAATATTTTTTGCACTCAAGATAATATATTTAACAAAACTGTGCATTGAATAAGCGTTTTATAAATTACAAAAAATTTTAGAGTTTGTTAAACCTCGAAGAACAAAATTTTCTAAGAATTTTTTACATAAAAGGTCACAAAATATTTTCTAATCAAAATATAAGAAAATGAATGCACAGATTTGTTAAGGTTTTCCTTGTGATCATTTCGCAAAAAGAAATTTTGAAATTAGTGCAGAAACAAAAAAGCCTTAGGGTTTTAAAAAAACTGAAATTTTCTTACATTTTTCAAATTTTCAAAAAAAGTTTTCAAAATTTTTGATGTTTGAAAATAAATTATTGATTTTTAAACAAGTGCAGAAACAAATATTTCAAAGAATTAACTTTTTCACTTAAATTAAAGAAATTTGTTAGAAAGGTACTGTAACCCCTTAAATAATTATTTTTGCTTTGCACATAATTTATACACTTTTTTAAAAAATCATCGTTTTTACTAAAAAAATTTGAAACTTCAGGGTCATACCGGCATACCTAAAAATTTTTCAATTTCAAAATATTTTTTTTTTTTTTTTTGGTAACTATGTGAACATTGTGACAACTTTTTATCAACTTGAAATTTTCAATTTCCCAAAATAATTTTTCGTGATATACACCCCGAGGCTGCTCTCTAGCGGATACAGTCAAAATAAATTTAAAAATTGCTTTTTGAAGGTAAGCAAAGAGCATGTTGCCAGTAGACATGTTATTCTACTGGCTTTTCATGTTAAATCACACCTTTGTAAAGACTTTGTAACACTGGAATGGGGTTTGAAAACTTAAAACCAGATGTTCCGCTTGTTATTGATTTAACGCTAAAAAAACGCACTTTTGGAGGGCCACATTGTTCAAGTGAATAAATTCTTGCTGATTAATGCTGGACATTCAAGTGGGGTGTTCTTGACGCCAAATACAAAAAGAAATTAACTACATCAAAGTTTTTGATTTTGATATTAACACTGTATAAATATATTTATTTCTTTCAAACTTCAGTCGAATGTTACAAAAAATCTGTGGGTGATGGAGAAAAAATGTTTGCTTACTTGAATTCAGCGCCGCATTTTACACTAAGATCATGTAAACTCATGTTTGTGAAAATTGCAACACCATGAAGGAATAATCATAATTGAATGAAATTTAATACACAGCTGAGTGATAGTGGTAGAAATAAATGATTAAATTTAGAAAGCCAATAAACAATAAAAAAATATTGAAATTAGTATTTTGTGTAGCTACCACGCGCTGCAATAAGTGCTGCTGCGCGACGTGTCATGGAGTCAAACAAATTTTTAATGTCTGCCTGATCAAGAGCATTTCATACTGTTCGTATGCGTACCAAAAGTTCGTCTGTAGAAGCAGCAAGACGAGGATCACGGACGAGACGCCAACCAACGAAATCCCAGACATGTTTAATCGGCGACATATTCGGGGAATACGCTCGCCAGGGAAGGAGCTGTACCTGCTGCGATGCAAGGAAGGATTGAACAGCCCTAGCGACATGAGGGCGGGCATTATCCTGCTGAAATACAGCAGACCCCAGCCAGGCAAGCTTTGAAGGAAGGGGACAGCTTTGGGCTGTGGAACTTTACTGATGTACCGGCTGCTGTTCAGGTTACCCACATTTCGTAACAATTGAGATCGTCCGTGATATGATATGGCACCCCAGACCATGACTCTGGGTGTTCGTCCACTGTGACGTTCGATAATGCAGTCTGGAAGGTGGCATTCACCGGCATAACGTCGGACGCGAATGCGGCCATCATGGTGCCACAAATTAAAGCGGGATTCATTAGAAAACACAACATACTGCCAATCAGCACGTCTCATGCTGATTGGCCCATTGTAGTCGCCGGCGGCGATGGTTTAGCGTGAGGGGGATCCTGTATAAAAGAGTCCTTGCGCGCAGTCCACGCTGGAGCAGACGTCTACGAATTGATGAAGCACACAATGAAACACCTGTAGCTGTTGACCACTGTGCTGCCAGTTGTCTAGAAGAAGCTGTGCGGTCCGACAGCACCACGCAGATCAGATGGCTATCATCGCTCGTTGACGTCACATTTCGGGGTCCACTCTCGGATTTCCGAGTTGTCCGACACTCGTCCTTCCACTGCTTCCAAACACGCATCACTGTGCTGCTGTTACGCTGCACACGAGTGGTTACTTCACGAAAAGACAGTCCAGCTTCACGAAAGCCGATGATCCGCCCCCGTTCAAACTCCGTAAGTTGTTGAAACCTCGCTCTTTTTCGTCGAAGAGGCATAAGCAACGTCTGATCTCACGTTTATCCCAAGCAGATAACCACCTATAACCACACGCCTTACTGCAGCCGTCTATTTATTTGGATAAATCCGGCGTTCAGAGAGCGCTGCTCACCGTGCGCATTCGCTACGAGTCTAAAATTCTAATCATTTGCATATCATACCCTACTTTGCATTTGCTGAAAATTTCAGCCCATTCGCGCAAGTCCTTCATGGCGTTGCAATTTTCAAACATGAGTTTATTTTCTTCCATTTAATAGAAAATGAGTTTTTTTTTTTTTTTTTTTTGTAGACTAGTGTAATTGTAATGAATGGGAAAAGTACAGAGTATTTCTTTTTCTGATTTGATTATTACGAAGTTGAAAGTGCAATATGTGTATCAGAAAAGACAGAAATTCAGTCTATTGTCAGCATTTTAATAACTATATAAGAAAAAGAGTACTAATTAATAACAAGAAGTTCTGTCAAGAACTAAACGAGCCTACTTTCCCGTACATCGACATCGGCATTCTAGCATCTGATCAATATTCTCTTGATTATCTGAGACTGAAAACTATGTCAAACATACCTTTATAGCACTTGAAGCTGATTTCTAAAAGCAAAATATACCCCTCTCATCAGATGAAATATACACATAATGAGTAAATAAAGTCTTGTCGCACCTTTTAAAGAATGTAACTGTAATAGTTCCACCGAAGAAAAATTCCTCAATCGTTTTAAAAAGAAAATAAATAAATAAATAAAATAAAAGTACAAAGGACATCAAAACCCATTATATCAAAGAATGAAAAAAAAAAAAAAAACTCGTTCGTTAATAAAATATCTCGAATTTCATTTTTTTTCCGTTGCCAGTCGTTAAATATAAAAAAAGAATAAAATGCTCTGGTAAATGAAAAATTTTTGTTAACAAAAAAATCGTCTGCCAAAAAAATAATAAAATAATAATAATAAATAAAACAAACAAAAAAATAAATAAACAAAAAATCGTCTGCCAAGTCAGTCATTTTTTTTCTGAGCCTGCATTTCCGCCATGTTTGCGGAGTCGGAGTCGGAATCAGAGTCCTCACAGAAGATTATTCAGAAAAGTACTTTACATACATTTATTTGTCAAAATCACTTTCTTACAAAGTTAGTTTGAAGGAAATCTTTAAGTTCAGAATCAACATTCAATTTAACTTTCCCCGTCGGCGCTCATGTTAAAATTTTTTCTGAACGGTTCATCATTGAACGAAAAATGGTTCAAATTGAAAAGTGAAATATGGGAATCAGTCTCTTCGAGATCTTTCGAACAAAAAAAGAAGTTTATTCAATTCGGACGCTTCACTTAAAAGTTATTAGTTGGGGAAATAAGGTTGTTTGAACGGTTTAATGTTGAACGAAAAAATGTTCAAATTGAAAATTTAAATACGGTAATTAAGTATCCTTGCCGAGATCTTTCGAAAAAAAAAATAGTTCAAAGCGGACTGTTCACTCAAAAGTTATCAGGGGGGACATTCCAAGTCAAATCATCCAGCCAAAACGAGATTTTGCACCATGGGTCTTCAGATTTTTATGAAACTTGGTGAGACTGTTCTACCCATGGATATAAGAATATTTGGAGATTTTTAGATTAATATATCAATTACTTTCGGAATGGCAACACCTCAAAGTTTTGTCAAAAATTTGTCGCTTAACAAAATTTGCAGATCCAGCAGACGGACATACATCTACAATTTTTACTATAAAACAGTTATTTTTTATGCTAGAGGGGTAATTTTTTTTTGCATTTTGTTCAGAAATGTACTGTTAATTGGATTATGTAATTAGATTTAATATTTAAAGTAATTAAATTACCTCTAAAAATCAGTAATCAGCAAAATTGAAGATAATTTTAAGCACTGACATGGGTTCAGAAACCACCCAATAACATTTTTAGCGTTCCAAAACCACCAAAACCCATTATATTACTGAAAACTAGATTAAAAATGAGAGAAAGTGATGCAATAAAATTGGTGGGGTTTTGAGTTTTACTTAGGTTAGAGATGATTAAAATTAAGTATTTAAAAAGTAACGAAATCAGTAAGAAGTTGTCTTCCACTGACCTAAAATAATACAATAACACATAGAAGCTGTTTTATAGTACTTTAAGAACACGAATAATAAATATACTGATAAGTAAAAATATTAATTTTAACATAAATATTATTCGACTAATATTTACAATGACTTCTGAAACTGGGAACTTACAACTTTGATGGGTGTTCTTTAGCTCGAGTTCAAATCCAAATGAAAACTTCTGACGTCTAGGTGGAAGTGTACATTAGTATAATTATAGGCAGAAAGCTTCCCCTTACAAATTTTAATAAGCTATAAATAGTTATATATTTTGAAATTACGTTTGATAGTTTTAACCAATAATTGTTTTTTTTTATAAGTAACTATACGTTCATGAAACAGCTAGCTCCCCAAATTTCAAAACGATGTTTGATAAGAACATCATTTGTCCCTGTTGGAATGATTTATTTGGCTTACCTTGACAGTCAGTCCTTTTGCCATCTTTGTTACTAATTTGAGAGAAACGGGGTTCCGAGTAGAGACTGAAGAACTGTAATTCAAAATCAATGATATTAACTAAATGTCCGAATCACTTATTTGCAGATGGAAATTTCGTTGCTATGCTGACTTCTAGAATTTTAACAACTCTTTTTAAAAGTATTCCACCTTTCATTAATATTTTCCATTAATTCTGATCCGATTTTATAAAAATTACTCATATGTGATGTTTCTTCTGGAACTTCAATCAGGCACAAAATATGCTGAAGGGGAACAAGACGTTCATCTTGTTATTCAGGCCAATAGAAAGTTTCAGAAAGTCCATGTGGGTGCATAAAAATAACTGATGTTGTTTTCTCCTTCATTAATTTTGTTCACAAACCCAATCGATCAGTTCTCCTCATAAACGCAAGCGACATAATTATTTAGGTGTGGTTTTAAGATCTCCAACATAGATGAACATGCTGCTCCTCTAACGAAATCCCATCTAATGCATGTTTTGAAATCTAGACTTGTTCGTTTTGCTGTGATTTGATTAGTTGACAAGGGACAGAAGAAATGAAAACTTTTCGTTCCTAAAATTGTTTTACCCGTCGAAAAACGTTCTTCTAGTTTATTTTAATGTCTGCAAATTTCCTTTTTGTCAAAAAAAAAAAAAAAAAATCTTAGAAAAAAGACTAACAAAACACGTACATTTGGTGGGCATTTGTAATTTGAGTGGATTGATAAACATTTTGAAGATTTTTTTTTTTTTTTTTTGTAACAGTTCTCTTGACAGTTCCACCAATGCCATCACAAACAGTTTTCACATGACTTGTTCCATGGAAAGACCAACAAGCATCTATCTCAAAATCTGATTTATATTGACATAAGTTCATCATACTTTTGAAATTTTTGTACTGGGCACTGCACCCATCAGTAAAGTTTCTTTGAGGGATCCATCAAGGGTCATACTGTAGATTACAGTATGACCTCTGATCCCTCAAAGTCCCTCAAAGAAACTCCGTTATGCTTTTATATCAGATGACCTGAATCATTGTTACATTTGTCTACTCTGTTCAACAGAGAACGACAGAGTATATTAAAGTTCAATTTCCAAACATAAAGAAAGTGGAGTACTTTACTGATGGGATTTCATTAGATGGGATTTCATTAGATGGGATTTCGTTAGAGGAGAAGCATCTTCATCTATGTTGGAGATCTTAAAACCAGACCTAAATAATTATGTCGCTTGCGTTTATGAGGAGAACTGGTGGATTGGGTTTAGGAACAAAATTAATGAAGGAGAAAACGACATCAGTTTTTTTTTATGCACCCACATGGACTTTCTGAAACTTTCTACTGGCCTGAATGACAAGATGAACGTCTTGTTCCCCTTCAGCATATTTTGTGCCTGATTGAAGTTCCAGAAGAAACATCACATATGAGTAATTTTTATAAAATCGGATCAGAATTAATGGAAAATATTAATGAAAGGTGGAATACTTTTAAAAAGAGTTGTTAAAATTCTAGAAGTCAGCATAGCAACGTAATTTCCATCTGCAAATAAGTGATTTGGACAATTAGTTAATATCATTGATTTGAATTATAGTTCTTCAGTCTCCACTCGGAGCCCCGTTTCTCTCAAATTAGTAACAAAGATGGCAAAAGGATTGACTGTCAAGGCAAAACAAATAAATCATTCCAACAGGGACAAATGATGTTCTTCTAAGTGCAATTGGCCATCAAACATCGTTTTGAAATTTGTGGAGCTGTTTTATGAACGTATAGTTACTTATAAAAAAAACAATTATTGGCTAAAAATATCAAACGTAATTTTAAAATATATAACTACTTATAGCTTATTAAAATCTGTAAGGGGAAGCTTTCTGCCCATAATTATACTAATGTACACTTCCACCTAAACGTCAGAAGTTTTCCTTTGGATTTGAACTGAAGCTACAGAACACCCATCAAAGTTGTAAGTTCCCATTTTCAGAAGTCAATGTAAATAGTAGTCGAATAATATTTATGTTAAAATTAATATTTTTACCTATCAGTATATTCATTATTCATGTTCTTAAAGTGCTATAAAACAGCTTCTTTGTGTTATTGTATTATGTTGGGTCAGTGGAAGACAACTTCTCACTGATTTCGTTACTTTTTAAATACGTAATTTTAATCATCTCTAACCTAAGTAAAACTCAAAACCCCACCAATTTTATTGCATCACTTTCTCTCATTTTTAATCTAGTTTTAGGTAATATAATGGGTTTTGGTGGTTTTGAAACGCTAAAAATGTTATTGGGTGGTTTATGAACCACTTAAATTATCTTCAATTTTGCTGATTGCTGATTTTTAGAGGTAATTTAATTACTTTAAATATTAAATCTAACTACATAATCCAATTAACAATACATTTCTGAACAAAATGCAAAAAAAATTACCCCTCTAGCATAAAAAATAACTGTTTTACAGTAAAAATTGTAGATGTATGTCCGTCTGCTGGATCTGCAAATTTTGTTAAGCGACAAATTTTTGACAAAACTTTGAGGTGTTGCCATTCCGAAAGTAATTGATATATTAATCTAAAAATCTCCAAATATTCTTATATCCATGGTTAGAACAGTCTCACCAAGTTTCATAAAATCTGAAGACCCATGGTGCACACCCCTGGATGATTTGACGTGGAATGACCCAGGGGTGAGAGCTTGTTTGAACGGTTCAGTGCTGAACAAAAAAATGTTCAAATCGGAAATTTAAAAACGGGAATGAAGTATTCTTGAAAAGACCTTGCGAACAAAAAAAGTTTGTTCAAATCGGACTGTTAACTAAAAAGTTAATATCGCAGGACAAGTTGTTTGAACGGCTCAAAGTTGAACCAAAAATTGTTCAAAACGAAAAAACAAAAAAAATATGGGAATGAGCTGTACTCGCCGAGATCTTTGCAACAAAAAAAAGTTCGTTCAAATCGGAATGTTCATTCAAAAGTTATTAGGGGGGGGGGACAGACAGACCGACAGACCGACACACAAATTTCCCATCTCAATACCCTTCTTTCCAATTTTTAATTTTTCGATACTTGTTTTACTTTTTTTTTAACTCTGTTTTGGACTTGGCGATATTTTTTAGATGCATTAAGCCACTTTTAATGCTTTTTTGTCTCTTATTTTTAACGGGAAAGTAGGCTAAAAATGAAAAAAAAAAAATGTAATGCTGTAAAATCTCAGTTTACAGCGCCCTCTCATATTTTAGCGCCAGGGGGGGGGCTAGCGAGAGGGGGGGTCGCCCCCCCCCCTTATCGAGTGGCTCCGTCTCTAAGGTCTAAGAAAGTCTGCATCAAAAAAAATGTTCTAAGTATTCAAATTATAGTTTACATACCATAGCCTGAGGAACAGAAAAAAATAAAACTAAAACTTAAACAATAATAGCAGTAATAATAAAGTCTTTTCATTAAAAAATAGCCAACAGGCACAACGAAGTAAATTTTACTTTTTGTACTTATTTCAGCGATTAATTTTAATTCGCATTTCAAAATTTTCACAGAGTTTGCAATCGAATTTTTGTAGAATTTCTTGATTTTTTAAACCAGTATTATCGAAGAATGAGAATTAGGTCATAATGCAAACACCATTCATTACTGGAGTTCGCATTTTATCTAGTAAACTCATTTTTTACACGAACAGGGCATTCACCTGTAAAGCCAAAGAAGAAAAACTATTGTTTTCCGTAATTGTGGACAATGCTGTCTTCATCAACAAACTCATTTCCCGTATTTGTTACAAAAAAAAAAAAAATCGATTAAATTTCAAAAACCGCAAATGATCAAAGTCAAATTGCTTGACCTTTTTCATTCGAAAAGGTGTGAAAATCAATGAATAATAAATAACCTGTAGGAAATATAAATTTAAATTGTCTTTTCGGAACATCATATCAGCGTACATTATTTGAGCGGAATAAAGTGCATTATATTCGCAATTTAAATTTTCAAATTAGTCAGATATGCCCAAAACCTGTAAAAATCAACGCTCACTAATGTGGAAATACATGGATTTAACCCTTTATGTCTCAAATTAACCCATTTATGCCCAAGTTTTTTTTAACAATTTTTTTCAATTTTTATCTGCTTAAAACTCTTACTTGAAATGGTTTACATACATTTTAGGCTTAAAATAGTTCGCCGTTGCCATATTTATGAAGTTATTTAACGTCCTGTATATACGACCTTACTTGACTTTACTTTTGCAAAGTAACATTACAGAAGGCATCTCTGATCTATTTTAAGCAAACCATTTTAAAATAGTTTAATTTGATGAAAAATAAGTTCTCAAAAAAAAACTTATTTTCTGTGGCTACCCATGCTGCATCGTTGCTTGACTGATTTGTCTGAAAATAGCTGTCAATAAATAAACTCTGGTGTCCAACTAGTGGCTCTAACTGATTTTCTCAAGAGGAAGGACTATTTAACTTGTGAAAAACAGTAGTGTCTAAGGCCCCTACGCCTTAGGGCCCCTAAGAAAACTTTCCGATTGGAGGTACAGTCATAGAAAAAAAAAACGAAACACTCTGAATTATTCGGCTGCTATACTTGCCAAGAACAAAAGAAAGGTGTCTTCTGACATGGATTAAAGTCTTCTTTAAAACTATGTGAGTAAAATTTTGATAAGGGGCTATATACAAAGTGAAATGAACTCAAAGTCTGAATTTTCAAATGGGAACGCCTACATTTGGTTACATAAATAGGTGCAGAGGGCAAAAAGTACGCTGGGTACCAAGCGGCATCACTGTAGGACCAGTAGAACAAAAGTTATGACCGACCAAAGATTTAGGGACCACCACCACATATAAAAAGCTACTTTAGGTCGAAATTTACAAAGAGTAGACAAATCATATTTTTTCGATTAAATTACGTAAAGCTATTCGCAATAATACGTTTGCTTTTCGTAATTAATTAAAAATTCTCGAGTTTTGTTAAAGTTATAATATTTTTTTTGAAATTTGGAAGAGAAAACCCTACTGTGTAGAGTTCAAGGGAAAAACGCAACATTCTATCTTTTTGATTAAACAAAGATGGATGCATACTCTTAGCTATGCACTAATCGTTGCAGCACACACCTTTTGGAGAGAGGTTACAACTTAAAAGTAACCTCTTGTATTTATATAAACTACTGCATTAGGATTGGCAAAAATGTTAAAACCGTGGCTCAGAATTTAAAAAAACGTCTAATCGTTACAAATTATTCCAAATAACCTTCCGAGACACCACAGTTTTCCATGAAAATCAAGTGTCCACGTAAAAAGTTTTCTGAATTGCTACATGTTGCATGAATGCAGACTTCTGACTAATGGACAAAAAATTGGATTGTCTACCAGTTTTAAAATATACTCAGCAGTTTTATTAGCATTTTGCTTTCAACATATTATAATTGTTGAAAACTAAATACTTTATAAAAACGCTGAGCATGTTCTGCAACTGGTGGATAAGCATCCTCTTTCTTTGCATAGAAATTCCCTGTTATTGTTTCAGTTTGCACAGTTGTATATGGTCCCTAAAAATGGTTCTTTTAGCATATCTCAAAAACTACTGGATATTTTGAGCTCCCATTTTGGATTCTCCTTTGAAACCCCTTCTAGATTGTTTCTCCATCAAAATATTATATGGTTCCAGATCATCATTTTTCCAAATATTAATTTCAAAATTCATAAAAAATTCAAAATTTTATCTGAGAGGAAGTCAATGACGTTTTTATTGTTGGGTTGATTCATACTTTGATATAAAAAAACAAACTTTGCCGTACCTATCGTGGTTTAGGTAATATATGCCCAAGTATCAAAAATATTTTTAACATTACCGGACGGTTTTTTCTCAGTTCAATTGTGAAGCAACGGCTGGAGCAAATTTAAAACGATTTTGTATACAAAGTTAAATGATGTTGCTGATCACAAATATGAGATAAACAAGAAGTTCTGTCAAGAACTAAACGAGCCTACTTTCCCGTACATCGACATCGGCATTCTAGCATCTGATCATTATTCTCTTGATTATCTAAGACTAAAAATTATGTCAAACATACCTTTTTAGCACTTGAAGCTGATTTCTAAAAGCAAAATATACCCCTCTCATCAGATGAAATAGACACATAAAAAGTAAATTAATGAATAAATAAAGTTTTGTCGCACCTTTTAAAGAATGTAACTGTTACAGTTCTTCCGTAGAAAAATTCCTCAATTGTTTTCAAAAAAAAAATTAAAAGTACAAAGTACATCAAAACACATTTTATCAAAGAAAGAAAAAAAAAAAAAGAAAAAAAGAAACTCGTCCGTTGATAAAATGTCTCGAATTTCACTTTTAATCCGTTGCCAGTTGTTAAATATAAATAAAGAATAAAATGCCCTCGTGAATGAAACATTTTTGTTACAAAAAAAAATCGTCTGCCAAAAAAAATAATAATAATAATAATAAATTCAATAAAACAAATGAATAAATAAACAAAAAATCGTCTGCACAGTCAGTCATTTTTTTTCGGACTGTTTACTCAAAAGTTATTAGGGGTGACAGCTTGCTTGAGCGGTTCAATGTTGAACGAAAAATTGTTCAAATCGGAAATGTAAATACGGGAATGAAGTATCCTTGAAAAGTTCTTTCCAACAAAAAAAAGTTTGTTCAAATCGGACTGTTCATTAAAAAGTTAGTATCGCGGGACCGGTTGTTTGAACGGTTCAAATTTGAACCAAAAATTGTTCAAATCAAAAAATCAAATATGGGAATGAGCTGTACTCGCCGAGATCTTTCCAACAAAAAAAAGTTTGTCCAAATCGGACTGTTCATTCAAAAGTTATTAGGGGGGGACAGACAGACCGACCGACCGACCGACCGACCGACACACAAATTCCCCATCTCAATACCCTACTTTCAAATTTTTAATTTTTCGATATTCATTTTACCTTTTTATTTTTTTCCCTTGCCGATATTTTTTTTTGACTTGGCGATATTTTTTAACTTGGCGATATTTTTTGGACTTGGCGATATTTTTTAGATGCATTAAGCTACTTTTAATACTTTTTTCGTCTTTCTTTTATTTTTAACGGGAAAGTAGGCTAATAATTTTTCGATATTCATTTTACCTTTTTATTTTTTTCCCTTGCCGATATTTTTTTTTGACTTGGCGATATTTTTTAACTTGGCGATATTTTTTGGACTTGGCGATATTTTTTAGATGCATTAAGCTACTTTTAATACTTTTTTCGTCTTTCTTTTATTTTTAACGGGAAAGTAGGCTAAAAAGGGGGGGTTTCATAGAAAATTTTAAAGTTGATGCCAATTTTTATATGAAGACGACCCCTTAACAACAATTTACCAATAGAAATTTATAGAGCACATTATTCCTGAAAAAATAACATATTACACGTGTCTCTAGTGTTAATAGTCTTCGAATACGAGCGAGTGTTTCGTTTTTTTTTTTTTTTTTTCTATGACTGTACCATCTGTCGGCTTCCCAGCGAAGTACAAGGAGTGGTACTTAAAAGATTCAGCATAACTACAGCCACAAAGGATTCATAATACTAAATTAATATAGCGTAATAGTCCGTCGGGCCATGAAGGGTTAACACAGTCATGGAGGGGGGGGGGTGGCAATTGATCCCGCTTGATTGCCCAAAATGATGGGTTTGACAAGGACACGGATGGTGGAAACAAATGTTTTTTATTTGCATTTTCTACCGTGTTTTTCTCTACAGAGCTTTGTTTGTGGTTTTAGGCTACTAAAAAACTAAAAATAGTTTTTTTAGATTTTTTGAAAAATATTTTTAGATTTTTTTTTCCGTTTTATACTTTTTAGCCTACTTTCCCGTTAAAAATAAAAGAAAGACGAAAAAAGTATTAAAAGTAGCTTAATGCATCGAAAAAATATCGCCAAGTCCAAAAAATATCGCCAAGTTAAAAAAAATATCGCCAAGTCCAAAAAATATCGCCAAGTTAAAAAAATAAAGAGGTAAAATGAATATCGAAAAATTAAAAATTTGAAAGTAGCGTATTGAGATGGGGAATTTGTGTGTCGGTCGGTCTGTCGGTCTGTCGGTCGGTCTGTCTGTCTGTCCCCCCCTAATAACTTTTGAATGAACATTCCGATTTGGACAAACTTTTTTTTGTTGGAAAGATCTCGGCGAGTACAGCTCATTCCCATATTTGATTTTTTGATTTGAACAATTTTTGGTTCAACTTTGAGCCGTTCAAATAACCGGTCCCGCGATACTAACTTTTTAATGAACAGTCCGATTTGAACAAACTTTTTTTTGTTGGAAAGAACTTTTCAAGGATACTTCATTCCCGTATTTACATTTCCGATTTGAACAATTTTTCGTTCAACATTGAACCGCTCAAGCAAGCTGTCACCCCTAATAACTTTTGAGTAAACAGTCCGAAAAAAAATGACTGACTGTGCAGACGATTTTTTGTTTATTTATTCATTTGTTTTATTGAATTTATTATTATTATTATTATTATTTTTGGCAGACGATTTTTTTTGTAACAAAAATGTTTCATTCACGAGGGCATTTTATTCTTTATTTATATTTAACAACTGGCAACGGATTAAAAGTGAAATTCGAGACATTTTATCAACGGGCGAGTTTTTTTTTTCTTTTTTTTTTCTTTCTTTGATAAAATGTGTTTTGATGTACTTTGTACTTTTAATTTTTTTTTGAAAACAATTGAGGAATTTTTCTACGGAAGAACTGTAACAGTTACATTCTTTAAAAGGTGCGACAAAACTTTATTTATTCATTTATTTACTTTTTATGTGTCTATTTCATCTGATGAGAGAGGTATATTTTGCTTTTAAAGGTATGTTTGACATAATTTTTAGTCTTAGATAATCAAGAGAATAATGATCAGATGCTAGAATGCCGATGTCGATGTACGGGAAAGTAGGCTCGTTTAGTTCTTGACAGAACTTCTTGTTATTTTCTTGAAATTTCGAAGAACTATTTTTTTGAATAATTTTTTACAAGTCTTTTGCTTGTTGAAATAAAGACGGTAAAAAGTTTGGTTCTATACTTTCAAGCAAATTTTGGGCATTTTAACCAGAGAAAAAGCATAATTAGGAATTGAAGGAATTTTGGTAAGGTAAACTTGTTATTTTAAAATTGTGTTCTGATAACAAATATCGATAGTTAACACATTTGTTCGAATAAAGATTATTAAAAAATATATAATATTATACTGCAATTTCGATGCTCTTGAAGATTGAAGCTAAAAATTTATGAATTCTTTTTTCCACTATCAGGTCTTTGTTTACATTTATTTTACTCATGAATTACATTATTATTTTCATTCCTACTTTTTTAAATCATAAAATTACTGTACCAGAACGCACATTTTTACATTACGTTTTTAATACAAGTTGCGACTTATAATTAAAACAATGTTGTGGATAAAGCTTGGTAAAATATTTTTTTTTCTTTTGTAAATTTAAAAGGGATTACTTTACACCATTTGTGATACTTTTTTGAAGAGCATTTTTTTTGCCCTTTTAAAGAATTTTTAGGTTATCAACATCCTAGCACTTGTAATTTGCTAATGCAAAACTTAAAAAGTTCTAAAGCAGTAAGTAACCGCCCCCTAAGCCAGGGCTAAGGCAGAAACATGCAATACACCACCGACTCTTTTACTCAATCCATGGACTGCAGTTTCGTGCTTATTGTGCCCTCATCAGCATGGAATGTGAAAGTAAACGAGTTGGAGACAAAAATCCTCTAATAGAGCAAAGAAAGCCAACAAAAACTGGTAGCTAAGGTGAAATTAGAACACCAGAGAGCGGTACAACTCATACATTTTAAGGCAAAGCTCGGGTGTGAAGTTCTAATTTCACATTAGCTACCAGTTTTTTTGGCTTTCTTTGCTCTACAAGAGTGTTTTTGCCTCTAGCTCTTTTACTTCCTATACCGTGCTGACGAGTGCTAAAAAGCACGAAACTGCAGTCCATGGATGGAGTACACAAGTTGGTGGTGTATTGCATAGAAGAGTTAATTTTAAGAAACAGGTGTGATCGGGGCCATTCCGAAGTGTGATAGCACCCGTGTGAGCGTTCCTCTGAATTCTTCCACAGGGTCGCAACTCGAAGGGGAATGGTATAAAGTGATTGACTACCTTCGGAACAAAATTTTTTACCAACGAAAATAGTTTCTGAGCACGTCTTATGCTTGTTTTTTGATAAAATAATGATTTACAAACACAAATAACATTTAACTAGGTGACCCGTGCGGAATTCCGCAAAAAAAAAAAAAAAAAAAAAAACTCTAAACTTAAAATTTAATACGACAATTTTTATTGGCTTCATTTGCACAACATCGCCATCTACTGCCGTCGTTCTGACAACTTTTCAAAGAGATCAAAGACACGTTCACTTTTACAACTACTACAAAAGTGATACCCTATATTAAAATCAAATACCCAAGGCTACTACTAAACTAAATACTAACCTTATCGCAAAACTACCATAGTATTTTGAAACAATAAAAGTTACAATTAAGGTTTACCGAGCTAAGCCTTGGCTTGAAATGTCGCATTTAAAATTGATTTGAACAACAATGGTATAACGATTTTAACAGTTGAGCAAAAAATTTAACTTCTTCAAACTTCAATCGCTTATAAGTCGCTTAAACGTGGATTTTCGAGATTCTCGTTACGCGGCGCTAGCGGAGAAACGTTCTAAAGAACGCATTTTTTTTAATCTTTCGAATGAAATCAAAATGGAGACGATACGACAATTATTTCGCTAGATAGAGTCAATTTTGTGCCCAAAAATTGAAGTTCGAATAAAAAACGAACCGACACTTTTTAGAGGGTGGGTCTAATTTTCGTCAATAGCCCGCGGGATAAGCTTCAAAATCATAAATTTTCTTGCAATTCGATAAAGAAATGAGCGAGTTTCGACCGGGTATAGGATTCGGCTTAGAGAAATAATATATGGAGATTTTGTTCCTTTGTATTGTAGTTTCTAAATAAATGGACTAAATGAGGAAAATTTTAATTCAATTTCGCCTAAACGGTTAACACTCTACAAAAAAACATGGTCGGCCACCTTGTCTAGTGGTCAGCGACGTCTGACGGCGATGCGGTGGCCCCGGGTTCGAATCCTGGCTGGGGCGTGGACGTACTTTCTCTCTCTCTTTTCTGTGTGTTATGAATGAATGTCTACCCTATAAACGGGTCCTTATGGCATGTGTGTTGAGCTAAAACGGTCTTCCACCTTAATGGTGCTCGTAAAAACGGAAGCCGTACCTATCTTGCCTTAAATCAAGCAGATTTCATCTACTCGGGCTCGGATACCGGAGAGGTATTAGAAACAATAAAATATAAATTGCTGCAATATCAAAAATTTTCAAACATTAGTTATAATTACTAATAAGCTTCAAAACGAACTAAAATCAAAGAGAAAATGAAAAATATATGTGCTACTATTTAGTTGTTCGAAAGTTTAATTAAAAACCCATTATAAATAAAATAATTTCACTTACATTTAAATTTGTAGTATGATAGTTGATGCTGTTGCTGAAAAATTTTAACAATACATTGATTATGTTTTAGGACAGTATCCTGATAATGGTGAATGAATTTCGTACGTTCTGAGAAAAATTGGGATTGCATCTTGCAATTTTGTTTGCAAAACAAGGATGAATTAGCGGATGATATGTTTTATAATGGCTTTTATGTTTTTTTCTAAAGCGAGTAGAAGAGAAAGAAAACAGTTCTGGAAAGAGAAAAGTTCAAAATAGCAAAAGTACAAGTAAAAATATTAAATTTGGACCTAGGATTTATTTTTTATTTTTTAGAATTCAAAATGAAAAATGTGGTGACTACCGATTTTTTTTTTTTTTTTTTTTTTTTTTTTTTTGTTCAACCTTGGCGATAGCTAAAAATCTCATATAAAAATTCGTTAATTTTGCATGTCCTTAATTTGCTTGTGAAATACAGGAATTTCGTCGAATCTCCATGGAATGATATTCTTTTACATGTATTCCGAAGACGAAAAATGCGTTTTCATGCGACTAAACGCCAATTAAATACGGTTTTCATTGATACAATTATATTCCCGATACAATATATAAATATTTAATAGCGAACAAGAATAACACATCGTTGTCGATAGTAGGGCAATTAGTCAAAAGCATTGTCACTGGGACAGAACCTCCATCGCTTTCCAAGAAACATTATCTGCCCCTGAGGTATGCTACAACTAAACTCCATTATCCAAGAATTCTATTTAGGAATTTGTTTCATGCATCACTGCCTCGGAGTGGACAAGGATTTCGATTACGATCGATCAATCGATACATTACTGAAGGGTTACTAGATGAAGGGTTATTTGGGTCTTCGGCACTTTTGATATTGGTTTTTATAATGCAGTCAGTGGTATGCGAAATTTCATGGAATAGGGCAGTCAAATATGTCATTGTCAAGGGGCCATTCAAAAACGTGTGGGAAAAATCAATTTATTGAACACATTTCGGATATTTTTCAACCTTCTGACGTTCTTTAAAGTGGAATAGATGGTCGCAAACTTTTGTAATTTTGCATGGAAAAGAATCATACTCCTTCCTCTCTTTCTCTTTCTCCACCTCTCTCTTTTTAAGGCGATTAAGATTGTAGCTGCTCTCACTTCACTCGGTAAATGCCATTTAATCTATCTTCTTTATGATTGGTAGATACGGGACACGTGGTTCTTTGGGGGGAGGGGTAATTTCATGAAATAAATTTTGCAAAAATAATCACTTATTCTTGATGTATATGTTAAAAATTATCGGATTTTCAGCCGTAGTTTTGGCATAAAAAAACTTAAAACTCTGTCAAAAACATAAAGGTTTTGAAAAATTAACCATCTTAGAAACTGTGGCGAGATAAAGGAGCATTTTTTTTATTTATTTATTTTTTTTATAGGAATCAATTGCATTATAAATAACCGCTATAGGCTGGGTTTGAAACCGTTTTTTTTTTTTTCTTTTGAAAAAGCCCAGCCCGTCTGGGTTTTAGATCAAAAACCCGGGTTTTTTCGGGTTTTTGCTGAATAACCTAGATTTTTTTCGGGGTTTTTCAAGATTTATTTTATTGATTCTCTTTTCAAACATTGTATACCAACTTCTGCTTGTGACTTTTATTTTTCATAGAGTCAGGGGAGCTCTCAAGAGAGATTACTGCGACCTTCTACAAAATTTCCCATTTGGAAAATTTGGAAAAAACAATATAGTAGTACTGTCGGCCCAACTTAAACGAATACTGTCGGTTCCAAGAAATAGTATTTGATTAAACGGGTCTTCGATTAAGCGGGAGCTTTAACATTGCTTCTTTCTATGGCATCGGTTCCTAGATATTTTATTCGTAGAAGCGGAGTATTCGTTTATCCGTTACCTGATTAAGCGGGGACGACAGTATTGATTTTTTTAAATTGACATTATTATATTTTAAATGGATATTGAATTGAATTCATAGATTGAAATAATAATTGCTTATTTTGATCTTCCGAGTATTTTTTTTAAAAATTAATGAAATTCATGTGAAGTTTCATTTATAATACTTAATAAGTTGTCCAAAAAAGAAGATAGCAATTTCTGAAACTGGTATTGACAAAGACTAAATATTATAACTAAATTAATCAATACCAATTTCTAGACTTGAAATTGATCAAAATATCGTAATATTTAGTTTGTTTGTTTAGTAAATGTTCTCAATTTGCAATAAATTTTGAAAAAAACCCACTTTACCGATGTAGTGGGTTTTCTCAAGTGGGCCCACCAAAAAAAACTTCGGGCTGGGCCCGCTTTGACGAACCCTGGCTATAGGTGATAAACATAACAACGTAATCATAATAATAATAACAATAGTGTTTTTTTTTTTTTTTTTTTTTGGAGAAAAAACTGGAATAATATTCAATCCGTTTCAAACAAAGAACAAAAATGATCCCTATCATTAAGAAAAGAAAGACAAAAAGATTTTATCGTGTTTCTTAAATTACATGTTTCATACACTGTTAAGAATAAGTGTTATCACTTGTAGCTGCAACCTCTGAAACATTTGGAAAACAATGGAACCACACCCCTTCTTAATAGCTGGGCAGACACTAAGTCGGAAGAGAAAGAAAGAAGCCGACAGAACAAATCTGATAATGAATACACTAATTATACCTAACAGGATTTTTGATTCTCAGTGTTTCAGTGTTTTTACTGCTTTATTTTAGTTAACATAGTTAATATGATTTCAAAAACTTGATTTAAAAGAGTGGTACTGTGCAGGAAAGTTGCAACATTTTAATCTGAATGTAAGTGACCTATGTGACCTAAGTGACTATGTTTGAAATGCAAACTTCGTGTCCTAATTATCACAAGAACCTTCAAAGGACAAAGCAAGAAGTTAAAAATGCAAGACAACGTGTCTACAAATACAAATAAAAGGATTAAAAAGAGTTAGAAAACTCTGGCAAATAGCTATTTCGGGGCTATTATAAATGAAGCCCCATCATCAGTGCAAAAAGATGATGGTTCACTGACACCAGTCAAGTGAACCAGGAATGCAAGAAACGTGAGGGTAAATAAACAGAACAGGCAGAGTAGGTACGCAGAAACTATTACGTCATGGGTTAAACACGACAACTGCGCAACAAAGATTACGTCACAGACGAAAAAGTTTTCAAATAAGAGATTTCCAAATGTTAGGGAAAGGAGGGGTGCTAGACAGATCATTGACAACTAAATCAGAATTTTTCCAGATATAATAGGATTCCCAAAAATCTAAATCAAAAATCGAAGAACAACTATGGATAATTTTTGCAGAGGAAAAATCAAAAATATGGCCACATGACCAACAATGTTGGGCAATGGAAGAGCGTTTGAAATCTTGTTTTTTAACACAATTTTCATGTTCTTTAACACGGAATTTTAGAGCGCGTCGTGTCTGTCCTATATAAGTTAATTTACATTGGCATGAAATATTATAAATACCCCATCTATCAAGACCCTGAACTGGATGTTTGAGTTGCGAAAATTGTAATTTGTTCACTGGAGAAAAGGCGACAGAAAAATTGAACTTTTTTAAAATTCTGGCAATCTGAAAGCTGATTCTGGGAAAATATGGTAAAACAACGGTGTTGGAATAGTTCTCCCAATTAGGCGTTTTATTTCGACCGGTAGGATTGATTAATTTCTTACAAATGTTATCTATGACACTGACTGTAAACCCCCGGTCCATAGCAATGCTTTTCAAGTAATTAAGCTCAACAGAAAGTAACCTAGAATTGGAACAAATGGACAAAGCACGGGAAACAAAAGTTCTAAAAACCGCTAATTTTGTTTGGGGGATGAGCAGATAATTTATGTGGCGAAGAGTAACGGCAAAGGGTTGCGAAAACAGTAGTGTCGATAGTATTACTTGACGAGTGATGAAACATCCAGAAAAGAGATGACAGTCAGATTCAACTTCTATAGTAAATTGGATGTGCGGTCTATGGAATTTAACACAGATAAAAGATTGTCATGTTCACGGAGAGACGAGTCCAAAAAAACAAACACATCGTCAACATGCCATAAAATCCTCTCAGTTAATTCCGGTTTTGTACAAAAAACGTTTGATTCCTTCTATAGCACGTTGTGCTAGATTTTACGCTCTACCAAAGGTACACAAGCCACTTGTTCCTCTTCGTCCCATAGTTTCCAATATTGATACTGCATCCTACAAACTGGCTAAGTTTTTGGTTTCTGTCTTTTCACCTCTCCTGTCCAGCAACAGTTTTACCGTCAAGAACTCCACAGAATTTACAATAAACTCCATAGTTTCCATATTAACAACCACATAATGGCTTCTTTCGACGTAAAATCTTTGTTTACTAACGGGCCTGTTGAAGGTGCGTTAGATTGCCTAAAAATAAGAATGTCTGAACATCATTTTTCACATTTTGAAATCAGTGAATTATGTAACTTAACTCGCGCCTGCTTGGAACAAAACACCTTTATTTTTGACAACAATTTTTTCCGTATGTCTGATGGTCTTTCGATGGGCAACCCTCTTAGTCCAATTCTAAGCGATATATATATGCATTATTTCGAGGTCAAATTATTTAAGGTTTTACGGTTCGATTTTTACGTAAGGTACGTTGACGATGTGTTTGTTTTTTTTGGACTCGTCTCTCCGTGAACATGACAATCTTTTATCTGTGTTAAATTCCATAGATTCGCACATCCAATTTACTATAGAAGTTGAATCTGACTGTCATCTCTCTTTTCTGGATATTTCCATCACTCGTCAAGATAATACTATCGACACTACTGTTTTTCGCAAACCCTTTGCCGTTACTCTTCCGCCACATAAATTATCTGCTCATCCCCCCAAACAAAAATTAGCGGTTTTTAGAACTTTTGTTTCCCGTGCTTTGTCCATTTGTTCCAATTCTAGGTTACTTTCTGTTGAGCTTAATTACTTGAAAAGCATTGCTATGGACCGGGGGTTTACAGTCAGTGTCATAGATAACATTTGTAAGAAATTAATCAATCCTACTGGTCGAAATAAAACGCCTAATTGTGAGAACTATTCCAACACCGTTGTTTTACCATATTTTCCCAGAATCAGCTTTCAGATTGCCAGAATTTTAAAAAAGTTCAATTTTTCTGTCGCCTTTTCTCCAGTGAACAAATTACAATTTTCGCAACTCAAACATCCAGTTCAGGGTCTTGATAGATGGGGTATTTATAATATTTCATGCCAATGTAAATTAACTTATATAGGGCAGACACGACGCGCTCTAAAATTCCGTGTTAAAGAACATGAAAATTGTGTTAGAAAACAAGATTTCAAACGCTCTTCCATTGCCCAACATTGTTGGTCATGTGGCCATATTTTTGCTTTTTCCTCTGCAAAAATTATCCATAGTTGTTCTTCGATTTTTGATTTAGATTTTCGGGAATCCTATTATATCTGGAAAAATTCTGATTTAGTTGTCAATGATCTGTCTAGTACCCCTCCTTTCCCTAACATTTGGAAATCTCTTATTTGAAAACTTTTTCGCCATTGACGTAATCTTTGTTGCGCAGTTGTCGTGTTTAACCCATGACGTAATAGTTTCTGCGTACCTACTCTGCCTGTTCTGTTTATTTACCCTCACGTTTCTTGCATTCCTGGTTCACTTGACTGGTGTCAGTGAACCATCATCTTTTTGTACTGATGATGGGGCTTCATTTATAATAGCCCCGAAATAGCTATTTTCCAGAGTTTTCTAACTCTTTTTAATCCTTTTATTTGTACTTGTAGACACGTTGTCTTGCATTTTCAACTTCATTCATTGTACAAAGTTTTCGACTGCTTTTCTTACCAAGGACAAAGCCATGAGCTTTCGCTATTTTGAACAAAGAGATATTTCAAAAGTTACCAACTAAATCAGGGGGCCATATTTAAATATGAATGAGTGACGACCGTAACCTGTTGCTCCACAACAGATAATTAAAACAGGCATGAAGATATTTTCTTTTATATCCCTCCCAACTTCAGCAATGTTAAGCTACCAGAAAAAAAATCCTAGGCTTACATGGCCTCTCGGCGGCCCTGAATATTAGCACAAAACCCAAATTAACTACAACTGAAGCTTCAGGCTACTCTTGCATTTCATTTGTTGACTGGGGTCAATGGTAGATTTGCACATTTAAAAGCACATTGCAATGTTTTTTTTTCTTTGCAGGGGGCCTTTGTATATACTCTTGCATTGAAAGTTTAAGAATGATAGATCTTTCGGACCACTTACGTCATTGGGGCAGTTGCAATATTTGTGACATAATAAATCCGCCACTTATTGGGAAGAAGTTGAATTTTTACACGCGGGTAATGGTTGAGGTGTTTGACCGCAGCTGTAAACATTTTACACAGATACAGTTTGCGGTTGTATCCGCAATTGTATCTGTTTCGCATTTTAATTCGAGTGAGAAAAAACACACTCACACACACAAATTAATATCTTTGTTTTGGATTTAATTGAGAAAAAAGTTTCAGGATATTGTAACATATTTGTGTCAGTAAAGTGCATTTCTATTGAAGTTTACTTCAATTTAATTAAAAATTGTTCTCAATTTTCGCATATGGAACATTTCCGCTTTCAGAAATAGATTCGAAAGAAAAATGACCTATGTGCTATGTCTGCTTTGCCTTTGGAAAATAAACTTTTTAGTCTTGATATGTAAATTTTCCACTCTATTATTTTCACTTGAGCGTATTTAGCAAAATGCGCATGCTAAAAGCGATCTGTTACTAAAAATAGTATCGTCATATTAAACTTTGGGGCATTTTTATGCGAAATGAGTATTTTCCATGCTTTCTGATCTTGATCATTGTTTTTGTAGCATCTTTTCCAGAGAGGTCACGGATCAAAAATGAAACAGTGTTATTGTTTCAAAAACTGTAACCGGAGTATATCTTCATTAAAACGAACAAACAATAGATGAGCGAATGTTGAATGTACCTATTTTCAGCTAGATATTTCTCGCTAAAAAAAAAAAGATGATATTGAATTGAAATAAAGTTTCAGTTCAATAAGTATTATATGTATGGGCTTTGAGCAGGGTTGCCAGACGTAGTATTTTTGATACTACGGTAGCACTTTTTCATCCCAAAAAAAGGAGCGTAGTATTTTTGTTGTATTCTGTTGAAAAATTGTTTAGAAATGGGGTGAAATGGGAGTTAAATGCTTTAAGCATTTTGTTATCTACTAGTTTAAATTCAACAGTTTTCTTCTAAACCAACTTTTGCAATAATAATATTTGAAACAGGTAGTGTTCAACCTGTTTCTGTTTTTTGTGTAAATTAGTGACACATTACTGAAAATTCTTTCACAATCTGAAATTGTCAGTGATAACAGTAAAATTATACATTTATTGAAATTTTTTATTTTAATTCCCCCACCCCCTTCCTTTATACTTCCAACCTTAGACTAAAATTGCTCGACCGATACTGTAGGGTTCTCTTCATAATATACCTTGGTAGCAGTTTCACACAAGATGAAAGATCGACACTCAGTATCAATTACAAATGCAAAAGTAGTATTTTGTAGTATTATTTTGGAGAAAGCGTAGTATTTTTTCTGTTTCAAAGTCTTGCAACCCTGGCTTTGAGATTTCATGATAGATTTTAAAAGAGGACTAGAATTAGTACTGATGGTAATTTTTTTTTTCTGCCAAGATAATTTTTTTGCGAATGATTCGAAATTCTAAAAAAAGTAAGAAATAAAATCAATGGCTATAAAGGAACAGTTTTGTTGGTTAGCTAGAGGTGCCAACTTGAAGGGGTCAGAGTTATGGCACAGACTCGCCGTCGAAATTTTTATTTGGATGGGGTTAACAGTATTTCACTCTTTATTTGTTTGAAATCGGCACAAGGGCAGATCCAAAAGTTTTTCAAGGGAGTAGGGGCGCCCCGAACTAAAAATTTTGGGAGGTGGAAAATTATCAATTTGCCGAATGAAGTTCCAATTTTACCGAATAATAAAGTACACGCATGCACAGGCACACATGTCGTACATACTTATCATTTAATGAGAAAAAAAATAAACCTCTTTAAAATAAAACTATTTTAAAAATTAAAAAGAACAAACAATCTCAATATTGCAATATTATCTTCAAATTGCCGAATCGTCAGTAAAATTTGCCGAATAAGGAAATTTTTGGGAGGTCACAGTGACGTCCCGTGACCTCCCATTTGGGGGGATCCAGCAAGGGAGGAGCGATAGGTTTTTATTTCTTTATTTTTAATATTATATACTGGTTTGTAAACGTTGATCACAAAGGTTTCGGACTTAAGTTCCAGAAAATTTCCGGGGAAGACCTCCAAACCTTTTCCCCAGGGGTTAAAACCCGCCTGATATTAAGTTTTTTGAACTTCAATATCGAAAATTTACTGGTGGAGAGTCTCTCATGGGAGGGGGCGATTATCCCCATTGCCTTTTATCATCAGGCCTTGTATTAGTCCCTGTATTATAGCATCCCTGTATTAGCTGATGTATGCAGCCTGCTCGAAGGTAATCATGTCCATTTAATAGACTTATTGTTAATCCGTCGATGTTTAAGTCTGGAGGAATTCGTTTGATCGGCAAATAATCAGAACAAGACTTTATCAACCTTAGAACAACTTCAGTTTGCGAAACCTATACCGTAGATGTGTTCCAAGTTCAAACGCAAGTCATACATCTATCAGACTTGAAGCCAACTTCTCGCGAGCAATGAGTAAAACATATTTCTTCAGACGCCGATGTACCGTGAGAAGAATCACGATTTCGATTCCAATATTTGCCCACGGGCATGAGTTGGCTGCAATTGCACACGACAGCTTCAGCTAATTCAAAAGAAAGTCAGACGCAGCCTGAAAGACAGCTGACAAGGTGAAAGTTCTCTAAATAAAAAGGCTTCCATCTATTCAGAATTTCATTTGGAAACTGACAAGTCATTTCAATTGCAACCTGGTGTTCGGCGAGATTTTAGTTGGCTTTATTTACACGCAACCTAAATAACATGAGCATCGTTTAAGAAGAGGGGAAGGATGTCAAAAACCTGTGCCTTCTTCTTTCTGAAATAACCAGTTACGTACAATTCAATTAAAGAACTTACATAGAAAAGTAACTTTTCTACTATGTTTTCTTTTCGCATTAAAGCATGCAAATCAATTGTTTGTCTCTTGAACTAATTGAGCAGCCTCACTCTCGCCTTTTTCCGGCTTTCAGCAGGAATTTTTGTATTTTTTCTACATCTTTGTACTTCCGGATTTCAAGATAATAAAATTTAGAAATGTATTTGGGCGAATGAACGCGCGCGTTCCAGACCAAACCCAGTAAAAGAAAGAAAAAAAAAAAAAAAAAACCGTTTACTAGAAAATCTCTAGTAAACCGGTTATTATAATTGGGGCGAACCTGACCTGTGATTAGGATATGCGTACTATAACAGCCTTCACAGTGGTGCCATGTTAGGTTTTCCTCAACTATAAAAACTTTCATGGAAGCGCAGTTTCCAAGAGATTTTATAGTTCACGGGATTTTATTTGTATTTTACTGCGCAGGTGTGTTGATTTTGAACATCATTGAAATTTTGCTAAGATGCATAAATGCTCCCAAGATCATCTTTATTTCTTTATTTTATTGATAGCAATAAAAAAAATAAATAAATAAAGGTTTTCAGTTCAAGAAATTTTCATCAACAGAAAGCTCTTTCACAACCACACAAATACATTTCACCGAACACATTGCATACGTTTTTAAACCAAACTCAGCGCCATTTCTGAAAAACAAAATTTCCACCAGACACCATTCGAGCTCGTTCGAAGAAGAGCTCAGCCATTTAAAATGATAATCTTCAAACCGCGGCAGTCCATCAGGATTACAAAAGCGCGTTAAATTTGCATAAGCAGCCCACGTCACCAATAAATCGCAGATATACCAGGTGAGTCGGCGAAAACGGAGCAATGGACCTCACCGGTGACCCACATGTTGGTTCGCGACCCGGATGACGCGAAGACAATTCCTGGTAAAATGGAAAGTCACGAACGACTCGACTGCAACCTTGGCATTTGCGCAAATGTCTCTTTAATTGTCACGCTAGCCTTGATCACGCGAGTTGGGTGTCTGTCGGTCCTTCCGTCTCATCGGCGATCGTCGCGGTTCAGTTGAGTTAATGACTCTTTAGTTTGTTTGTAAAAGATGTAAATTGTGTCTATCAGACAAGGGTGCCTACAGTGGAGGATTATGGCGCAAGCTGAGCCATCAAAATTGGAGGGGGGATTTTTTAATTTATTTACTTATTTTTTTAATTTAAATTATTTCCTTTATTTATTTATTATTACGAACTCGGTTCAAATAGCAAAAGTAAAAGAGTCCCAATAAACTTTATTTTTGATGTGTGAGTTACTGAAAGATTCAGTTACTCTAGTTCAGCCTTAATTTTTTTCACAACTTTTAATCTTTACTCTGGCAACGAGTTTAAGCTAAATTGGAAAATTAATTGCGTCCAATATGGGACAAGAGAAGATCTTGGGCGAATTTTTTGAAATAGAAGTCCCCCAAACATAGCTTTAGGATATCATAGCTCCCTCTGTACCAGCGCCTGCCATCAACTTCCTTCAAAAAGGCGGTTTTTATCATTCGTCGTTCAGAGACATAAAGAGCATATTTTCATTGCCCTGTGTCACTGTCCATGTTTCAGACTTTTATGTGAGTATGAGTCTAATAAAACACTCATACAGTTAAAATTTAAGTTTAAATTAAATTAGGTTTTAAGTACTTCTTTAATCCGCACAAGGAACTACTGACATAAAAGCTTCACATCAATATTTCAGAACTGACTGTGAGCAATGTTAACCTCAGAGCCAGGCACAATACATAGATAAATCTACTTAAACAATACATCAAAGTAAATATCAAAAAATAATTTTAAATATAGTTTAAAAAACTAAAAAATATGCTTTTAGAGTCAATCAAAATACTTCACACATGATACGCTGATTTCCATCTGTTTTTCAAAACTATTGAATATCCGCTACGTTTACATGCACTTATAATACAGCAATATGTAATATAGTTTAGCCTTTAGTATTAATATATTACTTTTATTTTTGCAAAGAACGAGAGTTTTATCTTTTATTCAGAGTGACATACAAACAACTGAAACACTTATAACACATCAACATATAATATAGTTTAGCCTTTAGTATTAACAATTGCATTAAAAAAAACTTTTATATTTGTAAAGAACGTGAATTTTATCTTTTATTCAGTGTTACATACATACAAACATACAAACAAACAAACCCACATGTGAAACTAATAAAAGCGTATTAATAACTATAAAAAGTAAAGGGTAACATTTTGTTAGCGCCATCTGATGAGTAAATATATAGCTAGAGAGATATCGCCTGTACTAGTACAGTAATATAACTTCGCGTTTTGCTTGTTGAAAAGACTATCAAGATCTACAGAAGTGAAATGCGCGGTGCAAACGAAACAAAAACTTTGCAAAATTCATCTAATCAAAAAAAATTTCTCAGTAATATACATTTTCTCGGTAATAATTAATTATCTCTGAGTAATCTCTTCAAATATTAGAACCAAGAGATATATAATATATTTTATCTCGGTAATAATATTTTCTCGTTTAAAATTTCTCGGAACTATATCCAAATTTAAGCATCTTTAAGCGAATGTAAAACCGTGGACAATTACCAGCGGAAAGACAAAAATCTGGCAAAAAGCTTTGAAACGCAGAACCAATGAAGCGTCCTTTAATATCGCGACAGCCATTCTGATGTTAATTTCTTTGAAGGTTTATTATTATTATTGTTTATTCTTTTTGTAAGAACATTACGCAATCTTGTCAAGTGATACATTTTGCATCCACTCCTAAACATTTCAGCCGGCAGTCCACAATCAAGCAGCTGTGTTTTATTTTTCCCTCCACCGCAGATTACAATCATTTGCCATTTCATTTGTGCCACACACAGCTCTTTACTGGAGTAAACTAGGTCATTTATATCGCGTGTGAGACGTTCGCCAAAACTCCTCTTTAATGCACCAAATAATGTTCCAATCAAAAGTAGACAGACGGTAAATTGAGTTTCACCTCCATTTTAGTTAATGGCCGTTAATTTGTTTGATTATGTCCTTCCGACGCAACATGGGCTTGTCTTTGTTGTCGTTCCGGTTGTTTGACATAATACTGAGGGCTCTTATTAAAATATTGGAAGTTCTTTTTAAAAAAAAGTGGTGACTGTCAGTTAATTAATTATTTGCGGGTACATTAAACGAAAGTAGTGACTTAAAAATGTAATTAATAGATTATTAGATAACAATATTATTTAGCTGAGGTATAGTAGGGGAATGTGGGGCAAAGGGAAATATCGGGGCAAAGTGAAATGGTAAAATATTGTCACAGTTTGCAGCGCCACCTATCTAGCAATATTTTAACTTAGTTCCTTGACATTTCGTTTATTCCTGTTAAAAAATAAGTAGCTCTAAGGATTAACGAAAAAAATTATGCAAGCCATTTTCGCGAGGCAAAATGGATGGTGTAAAGTAAAATAGTTCATTTCGTTTACTTATTCATTCATTTATTAAATCACGTACGTATTTCTTCATTTATCAACTTATTTACATTCTTTTACTTAATTATTTACTCATTAACTAACTCATTTTCTTATTCATTTTCTATTTTATTCACTTATTTTTTCTCACATATTAGTTAATTCATTTACTTACTTATTTTTTTTTCATTAATATATTTTTTTTCGTTTATTTATGCATTAATTTGAAGAAAACTGCTGCTAATCGTCGAGCAGATAATTTTTTATAGCAAAAATATTTAGTTTTTCACTTTGCCCATGATTTTTTGAGGTGAAAATTTTCCACATTTGTTTGAAAGTACGAAATAACTGCCAAAAATGAAAAGTAATCTTTCAACGAAAGTTGTATTACAAAATAAATTATTCCTTTCTTATGTACAACAATTTTTAGAGCAAATTTCACATTTGTTCCTTTTGAAGCAGGTAAGTAAACTTAACTATTTCACCTTGCCCCACATTCCCCTACTCATTTTCCGCGCTATTATGCGGGATTGAGGGATTCCCGTATTTTTTTTTTTTTTTTTTTTTCTAAATCTCACCAAATAAAAATTACTTTGCTTGCTGTTCGCGCTATTCACCTTTAGACGATATACGTTAAAATATGGCGAAATTTCTCATCGCATACTTTTCTATTTTTTTACATTTATTTTAAGAAGACAAGCAGTACGAATGGAATGGCTGTTAGTTACAATTGCCTCATTATTATTATTAACGAACAGAAGAATATAAAACTTTAGCCATAAAGATACAGGGCGGAGAGGAAAAAGCTCGAAAATTTATTTATTTTTTTATTTGCTAAAGGCTCAAAGACCTTTGAAACTTTGAATTTCGTCGCTTTGGAAGAACAACGCTGCAACTCAAAAAAGCCCATTTTTCAGGAGAGCAATTTTTAACTTTTCAGAAACTAACTTCTATCGCGCTTGTGCTCAAAACTATTGCGACTATTTTAATGAAACTAGCATTAAAAAAACCGCATTTTAATCTCTTTTCTAATGTAGCATGATTGACTTCAATGGCATTTTAACTAATGACGTAATTTTAATTTGACGGATATTTTTGACGGATATTTTTTTTTATAATGACGGATATTTTTGACACTTTTGAGTTGTAACCATGTTCATCATAAAGAGCGATTTTTTCTGAACAAAATGATATAAAAATGTCATTTTTCGATTTTTTTGAGTTGCAGCGTTATTCTTCCAAAGCAACGATTTACCTTTTGCTCCTAATTGCACCAAATATAACGGATTTTTAAACTCGTTTTAGGCCAAAGCAACATCAGATCTTTTTCGTTACTTTTACGTTTTTTTTGAGTCATTGATCTATTTTTGGAACAATTGAGAGTAAAGCATTAGCATTATCTTTTCTGTGTAACAAACTCTGAAAGTAATTCGAAAGCTAATTTTTCCCTTTTTTTGACTTGAATTGTTTTTAAATATAGAAAAACAATAACATTCAACAGTTGTCATTATTCGTCCAACAAGTAGCACAGGGAATTAATTGTCTTGCCGAATTTCTCCCAAACCCGCAAATTTGAGTTCACTTTTTGGAACACTTTCGATTAACTGAAGTTCGGATTAATCGATATTCGAATAAACGACTCTGCTGTAATTAAAATTTCAACTCATAATCATATCAAACATTTAATGACGGGAACCCACGTTATAAGAAAATTAATTGCAGAAGAAATAAGCAATTTTCTGTCGAACAAGGGTATGATTTAAGTTCTAAATCACTTTTGGATTAATCAACCGTGCCTAATTAACTACATATGTTATGTAACGTCAACAAACTCATTCACGTCACAGAATCAGTTTCATTACTCGCTAATTTGCGACAGAAGGTTAAGACTCCGGATACGGTTGCGATTAAGTACTCAAGTGTGCGCTAAAAACTGTATAAGCCAATCGGAAGAGGAGAAAGGAAAACACATGCGAGACCGATTAGAAGGGGGCTTTATGACTGAAGTAGATTTAGATCACGAGAGCGTAAAATTTTATTGGCTGTTTTCTTGTCTTCGAGACCATCAAGAGCACCATTTGGCAGAGAATAAAGTAATTCAAGGTCTTAATGTCATTTTATGCGACAACTAGCTACATGCGCCATATTTGGCCATATTTTAATATTCTCTAAGATACTTTTTTTTCTCCTAAATATGCCATCCCTTTGTACATGTTCAACAGAGTAAAATTTAAAAAAAATATGGGGTGACGTAAGTGAAAATTTACAAAACAACCCACATGGGTAAACATTCAATTTTGATACATGAGCTAATATTTAGAAAAGTGCCAATTTGAGTCCCAAGTGAATTTTCACCAGTATTTCAATAACTAGTTAAAAAAATAATTTTCCCCAGAAAGAAGATAAGTTTCTCTTTCATTTCATCCAATAACATCAGAAAAAAAATTTTTTTTTTCATCAGAAAATATTGTGTTTATACATCAAAAATCAGATCGGTAACGTGTCCCAAGTAGCAAAGCTTAGCATGCAAACAGGTCATGCGCACTTTCTAACTTCCCAAAAAAACGCACTTGCACAAAAAACGATTCTATTTTTATCCTTTTGTTAATATTTTACTTCATTTTTGTTTTAATCGATTTCTGATTTTCTAGCTGATGCGAAATAAGCGTGTCCCAATTTCCGCCGTCAGAGAGGTAACAATAACTTCCGATCTATGTTTAGGCTCCCAAAATCATTTCCTGCACCTATACCACGTGATACTGAGTACCTGGTGGAAAGTTTTATCGAATCGTAATTAAAAATTTGCATTTCTGCATCTAAAATTGTAGGTAAGATTTTTTAAAGTGATTTTTTAAAATGTGTGTCATTTGAGTCATCAGATCGGTAACACGCTCTAAAATGCGCAGTTTTTATTATTTTAAAAATTATTTTATATATAAGTATAGTCCTTTGTTACAAGTGAAAAAACCACGTGTTTGATTTTGGTTTAGTGCGATCGACTCGGAAATAAAAAAAAAAACTTTGTCAGTTTGTCAGATCGGTAACAGTCAGAGCGGTAACATTGAAAAACAGCAAATATGTTACAGAACTAGCTCACACGTTTCAGAATTATAAAAAGCAAAAATCATACTTTAGCCATATATATTGAACATTTTTGTTCTTAAAAAATGAAAAGCAATGAGTTTTAGTACAATTGCTTCATTTGTGGTTTGTATGACCTAACAATAGAAGTTAGTAAAATAATAAAAATTGACACTGCAGAAATTTAGTTAATTAATTATTATTATTTTAATTAATTAATTTATTTATTTATTTTTTTGGTGCTTCAATTTCTCATAACTTCGCTAAATAACTAGATAATAACTATCATGCTAAATTTGAATTTCTGATCAAGAAATTAAATTTCCTGCAACTAATTAAAAAAAAGCAAGCAGCAGAGTTGTGTGTTGAAAAAGTTGAAGTTGTGTGTTGTTTTAAAACAAAACAAATGTTTTATTAGCTTGGATTTGGTAATCTCATAATTTATTTTATGTAAAAACCTTATCGCTCTTTTTTATTTCCAAGAAATGCTTTTTCATAATGAAATTTGATTTTTTAGCCTAATATATATATTTTAATATAATTATCTTAATTCTATGTTAAAAATGCAAGGAAATGATATCATATTTAGAGATGTTAACGAAGACTGAAAGCATAAACTCAAATATGTAACTCATATTAACATCAGATCTGTAACATTCATCAGATCTGTAACGGCTTAAAAGTGAGTAATCTAAGGAGGGGGTAAATAACTTCCTTGACCTCCCCCCTTTTTTTTCTTGCATTTAGACCCAATTTAGACTTAAAATCCAATATTAGTTTTTTTCTGTAAAAAAATTTTTTTTCCAGAAAACTCCAACTTCAAATTGGCACTTTTCTAAATATTGGCTCATATACAGAAGAAAAATAATTTTCTTTAATATACAGTCTCTAAGAGACTGTCTATAAATGATGTAACAATTTTTCAAACACTTTAACCCCCCGCCTTGTGTCACAAAGTGTCATATTTCGCCTTACCCCCGCTGCCACATGTCACGATGTTTTTCATAAACGTATTGATATAAAAAATGCGTGATGTCAGACTTCTTGCCACCCCTCCTCCCCTTTGTCACAAACTGTCCTAATTTTACGAGCACCCCACCTCGCCTAAAGGATATCCTCAAAACGGGACATCCTTTGTGGACAGCACTTGAAATTGTACTGAAAATGATATATACTCTCGGGTTTTTCTTTAATTAATTCTTTTGCATTTCTTCCTCATTACAACGCAAATTTTACTACAACGATGAGCATGTAGTACTCATTTTGGAATGTGTATTTGCACTCATTTTTAAAATTATTATTAATCACTTTTGAGGAGATAAAATATAATAACTTCGACAATCACATAATTTAGTTATGAACAGGAGGCGAATATTGATTCCACCTTATTAATAAGTAAGCTATTAAATTAATTAGCTGTTTTATTTTAAATAAAAGCGGATTTGCTTGCTACTAGTGGAAACAAATCTGTACCTCAGAACTAGACTAACGTAAGTCCATTTTCGTCATTTTTCGGTAAAGGGGAAAAACGATTGTCGAATACATTGTTTTTCCCCTCTACTGAAAAATGACGAAAATGGACTTACGTTAGTCTGGTTCTGAGGTACAGAAATGTTCGTTGAAGTTTTGGTTTTAGGTTTTCCGTTTGAAATGAATTTCTAAATATTGACTTTTTTTCATCTTTAATAAAAGTTTTAACACAATCTGTACAAAAAAAGGAGGTTTAAAACGATTTTTCTTAGTCAGTGAAATCCGCATTAAAGTATAACCGATAGAGATAAATGGCTACTTTTGAACCAACTACAGAGAGACAGATACAAAATATTTTAAAAAATTGAAAGGAAGAAGATCAAATGGTATTTTACATGGTTCAAAAAAACTAACCCGAGAGAAAAAAAAAAGGGGGGGGGGACTACAAAATAAATAAATAATACTAAGCACGAAAAAGTAAAATCAAAACAATAAAATTAAAAAAAAGTAAAAGACTTCAAAAATTGAAAATTACAGAGGTTAATATTAAAGCTTATTTTCTTCTTCCATTTTTACCCCGTATTTTCGTTATTCCCCTCACACGTTTGTTCCGAATTACTGCAAGCAGAACTTATATGTGGCCTGAAATGGCGAGGCGAGTGTTTGTGTTTCCGTGCACAAATCACCAGTAGCCACGCACCAGTTGTTTAATAAGCTCGCTTCAATGAAAATGAAATTTAGCGAAAGTCGACTGGCAACGCTTGATGAAATCTAATCGTTACGATGGCTGATTTGCCGGATGAAATGGCACAG